>JAPYYQ010001069.1:0-40790 GCA_030522585.1 Anagyrus pseudococci | reverse complement strand
TATATATATATATATATATATACACAAAGGATCCCCGGGCGTGACGTCACGGGAGCAGGTGCGGGATACCACGCGCTCAGCGTACAACGATCTTCAATGTCTTATGAACATTAAATACATCCATGCAGATGTATCTTATCGGGCTGGGCCTGTGCAGCTTTTCACCTATTGGGTAACGCGATCACCGGGTCGAAGAGAAACGTGGAAATTCTAACGCGCGAACGAGCCGATAAAATTGCCTCGTTAAAATTTCTCTTTGAAGCTCTTCGAACGCGCCCCGGAGTTTTATTACTCTCCGGCTTTGACATCGTAAACTTGACAAACAATGGCAATAATGCCCATAATAGTATATATAAATCCGCTAAAAAGTTCGAGCTTATATAGTTTTATCAGCTTTTTCGCTTATCCACCCCATCCCCCCAGAAATCGTCGTAAACCCGAGCGTTTTTTCCCCAAGAATGACAATCGTACTTGGAAATTCGTCGTGGCAATCAAACTAATTGAAATATTCATCGTTTCGACTTAAATTTTAGCAACAAACTTACGCACATAAGCCGGTCTCATCCATTGACCTCACTGGCGTCGTACGAAATACTCAGGAAAGTGGGGGGAGGGGAGAAGGGAGCGATAGGTGATCTCTGGGATTTCTGAAGACTGAAATGGTTACACGAGGAAACAGACGGTGAACTCTCCGGCTCGTAAAAATCGCAATAAAACGCGGGGGCCAAAAAGTTTGCCGGTATACTGCGCGTGATCGCACGTAGAGGCCTAGACTCTCTGTAGGACACCGCTCAGTCATTCAACTCGGCCGAGAGCCTCGACCTCGGTTTTGTATTCATTATAGGTGCCGGCTCGATTTGTGTATATTAATTTGTAAATGCAATGCGCGCACGCGTTGAATATATTCGGATCAATAATAATTCAGGCAGTTTGATGTCATCGGCTTCTCGATTATCGAGTCTCTAATCACAGCAAATCTCGTATTAGGGGGGTTGTGCAACCGATCAGGCCTTTTCGACCAAATCTATTCCGATCGTGCGTCATTGAATTTTAACGTGAAAAAAACTCGAAGCAAGGGGTTATTGCACTGTTTGATTTATTTTAGCCTGTTATACTCGTGGGTTAGCCTAATATACAATTCATATGCATATGTATTCAATATGTTTCAAACGAATATAAAGCTTCTATCGATGTACACGACAACTTTCGGAAACGGATATTGCTCGAAATTAAAGATATGGACTATTATGTTTATCGGTATGTGTTGTAACAGCGATTGGAAAACATTACCATCGGCTAATTGGAAAATATTGACAAACTTTTATTGTTTCGTTCGTGTATTAACGCTGGTTAAAGCCAAGAACGAAAAGTAGCCCTGGAGGCAGAAGCTGTCGGCTCTCCCCTCCTCCCCCCTCCCCCAGATCGCGGGTTCAAGATTGCCTCGGCTGAAACATCATTTCCGAAAATATCTTTAATGAATGTTAGAAAGGCTATACAGGAGTAAACAGAAACAACATTGTAACGAGGTTGAAAAATATTTTTGAAAATATGTTTTTATTTTTCCATAGGACAACAAGATTTATTTTACGAGATGTACTTATGATAGCCCTGAAAAGTAGAATAACGTCATTTGGACGTTTTTAAATCGCGATACGAACGAACGATTTTTTCCGGTTATTCGTCAAAGGATACTTGCCATGTCATGAAAAATTCGTACAGATTCTCAAGTCAAAAAAATTGAATTTCTTTTCTAATCTCGTTTGGCTGCTTAATAATTTCGAATTCTCAGTGTTATACGCAAACACCAATTGAGAACAATTTAAATTTATAATTTATACATGTCTTTGACTCTTTCATTAAAATCGGCATAGTAGTTTTTCCTCCTATCAGCTCTAGAATAAAGTCCAAGTTTAAAAAAAAAAAACTTGTAACCGAAAAATTGTCGTTCTAACAAGGAAGCGATTTACATTCTTCAAAGGAAGAACTTGTTGACAAATATTTTAATATAATGCTGAATTAATTTTCCCTTTTCTCTCGCCCGAGCGTCGACCTTCATGTCGTTAATTTCACACAATTTTTGGGTGACACCAACGTCATCTATTATTTATCACGCGAATACATGAATAGCCGTATAAACTTTCCGTTTCGGTTTGTTTTGATTTCCGTTAATTAATTTTTCCCTTTGAATATACGTTACGGACGAGGAAATGAAATTCAAATTCCTTAAGGATCTTTATTATTAGTTTTCGTGTTGGTATATTTCGAAAGAATAACGAATTAAGGAAAATTAAAAAAGAAAGTCATCGTATCAGTTTACTTTTAGTTCATTATGGTACTATTAGACTGTTATCGGTACTTACCTAAATTTCAGAAAAAAACACGAAACACTTCTTGTAAACGATCAAGAACTGTTGTACAAGATAATATTATGAAACATATATTACGATAAAAGTGAAATGCTCATTCGACACTTACTTTTTAGATAATTTAGATGCTTACTTTATTAATCTCTTCCACAAATATTTTTCTACTTCCAATAACTGTCAAACAACCGAAACTAATAGACGGAATCAGTGTCAGGCTTGTTATCTCGTTCGAGTTTTCGAGTTTATTTTTAAATTTCAACTTATTGGATTAGAATCTATAAAAAAAAAAAACTAAAGATATATATCTTAATTAATATTCTTTTGAAAACTAATTCTTTCACATAAAATTGAAAAATAACACTGACGAATATGCAATGAAAGAAACAAAAGGCAAAACGCGAATGTAGATCTCACGGTGTGAACAGCACGTGCTACCGGTTTCTTTTTGCTCATTCTTTTCCAGAAAGGAAGCGTCGAAACGTTTCATTGTACCTCCGGCCATTAGCTTTTTTGTTGTTATGAATTAAAACTTTTTATCATTGCTATTTAAATGTTAAACGCACAAATTGATACTGCGTATTCGATCGTAAAAAGTATAAAAGCGACAGACAAATCGATTCCTCCGAATGAATAGTTAAAAAATTTTTTTTCGACAGCCGCGATAATTTAATATAATTTAAAAAACGTAATCTTATTGACTTTATTTGTCAATTATCTCGATCGGATATATTTCACTTTCCTCATTTATCGACTTACTCTTATTTCTTTCCCCATATACTATTCCCAATCTAGTACATTCTTCATCAGGATACTTGAAAAATATTATATTCAAATATTCGGATTAATATTACGTATGTCTGTCGAAGCTTTTTTCCGTCCACATTTTACCTTTCAAAATTAAAGATCTATCGATTCCAAGAATGTTTTTCTCGATTGACGTCTGTCGCTTGGTAGGGCTGTAATCAATGCCCAGATTGACGTACGCCAATGGAGAGCAAAAAAAAACTACACGAATAGATCGGAATCACTGGAGTACAAAGTTCCTTCCTAGCATAACAATCCGTTACCAATGATTTGATATATACGGCTAGACGGTTTTGCGTTGATTGTTTTGTCTGTTTAGGCCTACGTAGACTTTGGCCTATACGTAGAGATAGGAAAAAAAAACTTTTTTTTCTCTCCAATTCAATTGCTTTGTTCGTTAATGCTTGGGTGCGGGGAAACCCGTAATCAACGCGCTTCTTAATTATCGATTACTCGTATTAATCCTACGGCCTTACGACGAAATTCTTGGTAATAAACGAAAGCAAGAGTTTCGTTTACTTCTATAATTGCCTTGCACGAATTCTACGGCTTAGTTAGAAAAACAAAAAAAAAACCCTCGAACAAACACGATAATAGAATGTTCGGTGTACAGCTCCAACGAAATCTTATCTCCGTCGCGTAGGTAAACATTCGAAAACGCAAGTGCTTCCTGTATTCAATATGCAAAGAATCGCGCAACATTTGTCTTCGCTTCGGTATACCGATTCCACCTTGTTTCTCTTTTTCACGATGCAATGTTTAGGTCTGAGCTTATCAAAGCTTATCAGTCAAGCTGAGCTTTTAAGTGCATTACTTGTAAACTATTGCGTATTGCTGTGCATTGCGTCGAATAATGAAAAGGCCTAAATAGAGCATTGAAGAGAATAAAAAGGGAAATTTGAAAGACGTAAACTAAAAGAAGAAATTTCTTCGTTTAAATATAGAAAGTCGGCGGATTTATGGAATCGCTCGCGTATGTACGTATAACGCAATTTCGCGTTGAATCCAATTGAAAGAGCCAAGCTTTGCCGGGCTAAAAATAAAGGAGAGAAAAAAAAAGAAACAGTCGAGCATTATTAGCAAATCATCGAGCGATCGGGGTGGAGGGTAGAGAGAGCGAGAGATGTATAACATATGTACATAGAGACGAAGCAAAGCTTTGGTATCCTGGTCAGGCGCTCGTCCGAGTGAGCGAGCGGGCGGCTGACACAGTTCTGAAAAAATGCATGGCCACGGCGGAGAGGTGGTCGCGGTGGTGACGGTGGTGGTGGTGGTGGTGCGAGTGAGATATAGAGTGCGAGCAGTGCATGCAGTAGCCGTCAATTTGTCGATTTGGATCACGTACAGGCCATTCCCAGCGCCGCATCACTCTTACGCCTCGCGTTCTCCCACGCTCCGCATGACAATTGGCTTTCCCGGCTTTCGAAGGCTGAAGCTGGATATTATCGAAAGCCCGGGCCTACGTGACTCAAAGGCGGAACTTTGGCGGTCAAAGAGCGGCGGGGGGGAGGAGGAGGAGGAGTAGGAGGACGAAGAAGAGGAGACCAATCAACAGCGATTTACCGGTTTACCGATCCGAAGGAGTTCGGCCGGCGCCTGGGGAAGGTAAAGAGGGGCCGGCGATTTGCATTGGGAGATACAGCGACTTAATGAGCCGAGTTGTATTAATGTTAATAGCCGGGCGGACGCGCGCGCGCGCGCGCGCTCGGTTACGGGGCCCCCGGTGAAGGATGAAAAAAAACGCGCCGGGCGTCATTGAGCGCACGCGCGCGCGCGCTGGACCTCTGATACCGAGAGCGCTGTGCGTGGAGGCACCACCACCGCCGCTACCACCACTGCCGACGTAATGACGATAAAGAGGAGGAGGAGGAGGAGGAGGAGGCGGGTGGGACTGCTCATCAGCGCGGGCGCTCGAGAGACTTTCCGTACATATATAAGATTGCAGCGGGGACCGGCGCGAGATAGACTGCGGCGCGTTCTTCCCCCTTGCTGCTACGATGGCGCGCTCTTCGAAAGCGCTCCTCCTCGTGCTCGCCTCGAGCCTCGCTTTCGCCTACAATGCCTCGGCCGCGAGCAATGGCCTCTACTCGGACCGCACGCCAATGGCCCAGGTCCTCACGAACCTCGCCTTCGGTGGCTTTCAGTTCCTCCGCGACGGCGGCGAGTCCCTGGCCAGCGAGTTGCCCGACGCGACGCCCAGTCTCGACCAGAGCTACGACTTCATCGTCGTCGGTGCCGGGAGCGCCGGTGCCACCGTCGCCTCGCGGCTCAGCGAGCTCAAGGACGCGACGGTCCTGCTGATCGAGGCCGGCCGCAACGAGAACCTCCTCATGGACATACCCGTCCTGGTCAACTACCTGCAGTTCAGCGACGATCTCAACTGGAAGTACAAGACCGAGCCGTCGACGAGCTACTGCCAGGGCATGAAGGACCGCCGCTGCAACTGGCCCCGGGGCAAGGTCATGGGCGGCAGCAGCGTCCTCAACTACATGATCGCCACCCGAGGCAATCCCCTCGACTACGACAGCTGGGCGGACATGGGCAACGAGGGCTGGTCCTACCCCGAGCTCCTCAAGTACTTCAAGAAGCTCGAGGCCATGGGGATAAGCGAGCTCAGGCGGGACAAGCGGATGCACAACACCAACGGCCCGGTCAACATCGACTACCCGCCCTATCACACCCCCGTAGCCGAGGGCTTCCTCCGAGCCGGCCAGGAGCTCGGCTACAACATCGTCGACTACAACGCCAAGCAGGAGATCGGCTTCTCGTTCATTCAGGCGACCATAAAGAACGGCACGCGCATGAGCACGAATAGGGCCTACCTCTACCCCGCGCGCAAGCGCAAGAATCTCTACGTGTCGAAGATGAGCCAGGTGTCGAAGGTCCTGATCGAGCCGCAGGCCAAACGAGCCTACGGCGTCGAGTTCGTCAAGCAGGGGCAAAAGATGCGCGCCCGTGCCCGCAGGGAGGTCATACTGTGCGCCGGGGCGATCGGCACGCCCCAGATCCTCATGCTCTCGGGCATCGGGCCGGAGCAGCATCTCAACGAGATGGGAATCCCGGCGCTCCAGAACTTGCCGGTAGGCAAGAACCTCATGGACCACATAGCCTACGGCGGCCTCGTCTTTCTCATCGACAAGCCGGTCAGCATCAAGGCTACCGATCTCACGAACCCCATGATGCCGTACATCGGCGACTTCTTCACCAAGCGATCCGGACCGCTGACCGTGCCCGGCGGCTGCGAGGCACTCGCCTTCATCGACGTCGACAACAAGCCGAAACACCAAAACTCCCCGCCCAACATGGAGCTCCTCTTCATCGGCGGATCGGTAGTCTCCGACCCGGCGTTCCGCTACACCTTCGGCATCTCCGACGAGCACTGGAACAAGATGTTCGCCAAGATATCGGGCAGCTACTCCTGGACGATATTCCCGATGCTGATGCAGCCGAAGAGCCGCGGTGAAATATTGCTGCGCAGCAGGGACCCCAAGGTCAAGCCCAAGATCTACGCCAACTATTTCGATCATCCGGAGGACGTGAGGATCATGGTGAAGGGCATAAGGGCGGCGATAGAGGTCAGCAAGACGAGGGCCATGCAGGAGTTCAATTCGACGCTGTACGAGGTGCCGGTCCCCGGCTGCGAGCACCACCCCCAAGACTCCGACGCCTACTGGGAATGCGCGGCCAGGACTTTTACCTTTACCATTTATCATTACTCCGGCACCTGTAAAATGGCACCGGAGAACGATCCGACCGGCGTCGTCAATCCGAGGTTACAGGTATGTTGGACGAGTTTTTTTTTTTTATTTTTTTTCAATTTATTACGTTTTCGCGACCGTGATTATTATTCGGTACATTTGGTTTTTGTTACTTTACATTTGACGCACTCGCGATTTCGTTTCTCGATTTGTATGTTTGCACTTTTTTTTTTAAATTTTACCTTCGCTTGGTAGTTTTTTCTTTCCTTAAATTCACGTTATTTAAATGTTCCGCGTGTAATGTTAATCAAGATTTTTAGTTTTGCGAAGAAAAAAAGGAATAATTTGACTTTGTTATTTCAGGTTAAAGGTATCAAGGGATTGAGAGTTGCGGATGCGTCGATTATGCCGAACATAATGACGGGCCATCCGAACATCCCAGTCATAATGATAGGCGAAAAACTGGCGGACATGGTGAAAGAAGATTGGGGCTACCAAATATGAGTGGATTCTTAAATTAACCATACGTGCAGCTGTGAGTTGAAAAAAAAAAGGAAACAAGACAGATGATTGTTGGAAAAAAAAATAATTTTTTTATATGTTTTTTATAACGTGTATAGAATCGGTGGGGTGTGCAAGTGTACATAATTGTTGCATTAGTTAACGAAAGAAACACATTAGTTGTTAATTAATAGCGTTAGTATTTATTAAGGCGATTGGTGACTTATTTGGACATTCTGCATATCAGAAGTATATTTGAGTGGACTAAAGCAAGGAGTTTTCGTTAAATTTCTCAAGGAAAAAAAGTTCATTAATACTTAATTTAGCCACTCAATTAGATAAAACGGCTATGAAGAAGTAGATTATGTTTCCGAAAAAGAGTCGCGACTAATCGTTTGACCGCGTTTATCAAGCGTTGCATTAAATTTTGGGGAAAACAACGCGAAGAAGCACAAGACCGTTCATTTGAAATTTGTATTATCGAACGATTGGAGAAGCGAAATATAAAAGGAACAGGAATGTGTGTGCGATCGAACGAATTTGACAGCCTTGGTAGATGAGAAAGATTTTGCGCGGTTTGTACATAAAATGTATAGATGTAAATGTAAATTTGAATTGAAACAATGCAAAATATATAAGGTGATATATATTGTAAATTTTAACTATGTATGTCCGTATAGGGTTTATTGCGTGTCTGTAAAAAAGTGTGAGTTCTAGATGGTATTGCAAAATATTGTTGTACGAACTACAATCTGTCAATGACGGAAGCGTCGTTAATCTCGAGAGAATGTGTGCGTTAAGCGATCGAGTATTAATAATAAGATAAAAAGCGATTAAGAAAGTGTACGAAATTAAAAGCAATATTATAATAAAGCGACATATTTCAAGAAATCAAAATGAAATTAATAATCTTTCGGACGTGATTTATGATCTCCTAATAATTTCTCGCTCACCTTTCAATACTCGAGAAGTTTCATTTTCAAAATTGAATTATTTCATTCCTACCGATCCTCGCGATAATCACCCTAAACGATATATTATTATTATTATTGTCACAACTATCGAGTGTAACGTATAAATTACAGGCGCGTCAACACACAGAGAGCTCGTTTGCATCTTCACAATTTTCCACCCGCCACGTAATTGCCAGGGAAAATTGTCAAATAATCGCTCGTAACAAACTCTTCTTCGAAATCTGAGTCAGTTTGTTGTTTTTTATTTTGTTTGAGCTTAATTTATTTTAAGCACGTGATTGGACTAAAAGAGAATTATATCGACGTGAAATCAAGTCGACAGGCTGCAAGAGAAAAAAAAAATTAATTGCCTTCATTACTTCGTATTCCATGTACGTATGTGTGTTAACAGGTGGGCAAATGGTAATTTCATTCGATGGATATTCCAGAAGGTCAAGACTAGAGAACGAAAGGTATTTTTGACAGTTTATTGCTAAAATCGCTGCATAATAAGTTTGCCGCGACCCGACAATTATCATATTTCGGATTAAACGCCACTTCCAGGATCCACGATTATCTCCGAAGAAAATCCGCGCGGCCTCGGTGTGCTGACTTTTACAATGTCGTAATCGATACAAGTCATCGGGAAAATCCGTTGTTCAGCAAATCCGACTTTATGCACTCGCTTGACCTCTCAGATGCTTTTAAGAATATTAACGTTGAATTTCTTCTTTTTTTTTTTTAATTTTTATAAAATGCCGATATTTTACGCGATTTTTTAAAATGTAAGGTATTAAAAAAATATTTAAAATAATGATATGTTTATCATTAAATTTTTATTACTTTATTTTTTTGGGGGATACTTTATAGAAAAATTACGTGCACGTCGCAGCAAACATGTTATTGTAACGTGTTACTATGATTTTACTAAGTGACTCCTCTTTGTACCATTACAAAACACCGGATGTTTTGTTCTTAACAAGTCGGATTCAAGAATGCCCAATAACGCGCGATGAAGGGAATGAAATACAATTATTTTTCAGATCAGTTTGAGGCGTAAGGAATTTTTTTCATAAAGATAAACAAAATAGCGTTGTTTGTTTATAAACGTATTGCTAGTCTGAATTATAGTCTTTATGCACTGAACTTGTTGCAACGTAAGTGATCCAAATTGGTTGATAATTCTACAAAATACCTATGCGTTGCACATAATAGTCGATCCAGAAACTAAACAATTGTTTAGGCGAGCTACATTTTTTGTATTTCAAAGAAACGCAAATGGAAAAGAAAACGGTAGATGACCCAACCTCTTTTCTCATACGACATTACGAAAAGTACATACCGAATTTTGATGTAGGTGAGTGATAAAAGAAACTGTAGGCTATAGATTGTTACGATATTGTTTATTTATAAAAACGTTCGACGACAATGATGACAGTATTAAAAAAAATATCGTCCATTTTTCACCAAGTGAATATTAAAAGTACATGTCATCGTTACGATAATGCGTTTTATGCGATTTTTCGATATATATATATATTAAAAAATTATGCATCATTATTTACAAATTCGTGTAATAAGCTTTCTTTATAATCTATAACATTTATAATCAACTGAAAATTAACTAAACATTAGATATTATTCAACAAAATTAGAAGAGATTAATAAAACGTAATATACAATATTTCAAATGCTTTACGTCCACTTGCTTAAATCTTGCGTAAAATAATCTAATTTCTTTTCCTTTTTTTTTCAAAAAAAAAATAAGTCTAATTTTTAAATTGAAGCTTAATAAAAAGCGTTTCATATCACAATGATCACCTTTAGATGAAGACAAACTAAAGGCCATGTGCTTTAGGGAAAAACTCGACATTTGCACGAAAAATAACTTATTAAAGGATGTAAAACCAGTTGGTAGTTATTCCATTTCGGTCGAGAGTGTAGGCCCCAGAAGTCACGAATTTCTTGTGCACGTTTTTACATCCATGATAATGAGTGGCTGCTGTGGTGAGTCGAAAGTGACTAGTTTAGTCACTCAAGATCTGCTATGTCTGGAAGAAAAACGAAGCGAGTTACGTTTGACGTTTTATTTGTTTACTCTCTTTGCCTAGTCTCTAAATTATTTCGTATAAAGTAACAAACATCCCAACAGGTTTCTACAAACGCAAGAAGGTGTTTACAAGAAAAAATTTTACTTAAGCACCCGAAGGGACAATCTGTACGCTCAAGTCGATCAAGAAATTCTCGGCGTTAAACAAGAAAACTCATATAATTATCCGTACGATAAATTAAATCTGTTGTGCGAAGGAAACAGTCTTCTATTAATGAGATATTTGGCAATTATTGATTTTCAAGGGGCAATACCTTTTGACGTAGTTACAGTGGATGGACACGTTAAAAGATACATATACGTAACTTATAATTTTTTCAAACACATTGAGTGTACGCGTAATATGTGTATACATTTATTTTGTTTATTTGTAGAACTGTTCCTCTGCAAAACCAATGGAATTCAATTGCTACAATTTAGATGTCTATACCATTACTCAAACGATGTTCGAGAATAATATTTGTACAGACCAAAAAGAATGTCTGTTGACAAGAGAAGGAAAAATTTTATGTCTTGATTGGAGCCAGACGAATTTTTACATAAAAATAAATCCTTTACTTAATCCATGTATTTCCAGTAAAGATCCAATAATACTTCCTTTAAGAGTAAATTGGGAGGACGACATGGAATTAATGTCGTTATATTTAGACAAAAAAGTAAATTGTATGTAAAGAATCGCGTTTGACTATAGTTTATTAAAAAGATACGATATTTTTAGATCTCTGAATTTGAAAAAGATAAAAATTATCTTCTTTGCAATGAAGGAATAACTTCTATAATTGAAGATTATCTACAAACACTGCTTGCTAGTACGAAGTTTTTTAGCTGCTAATTTATTATGAAATTACGTAAACACGTTTAACACGGATGAAAATTAATTTTTTAGAAAAACCAAACGATGTAGTTAACTTTACAATAAAGTACTTTGTAAATTTCAAAAACGATACGGTAGCTCATAAATGCCTGGAAAGCGACACTTCTGAATCTGATTTAAGACTTGCAGATATATTTAATTGTGATGAAAATCAGATATCATGCCTTATGATAAAAGATTCACAAAGCTCACAAGTTATTAATAATTTTATTATTACTTAAAGAATTTTAAATAAACATATGTTCTATAATCTAATTGTTAATTTTTTTTTTGCAGTCAACATCAAATTCAAGCAGTTCATTTGATGGTAATATAAATATATATTCAGTTTCTATGATACCAGGTAACACTCATGATTAAGTTAAAAAAAAACATTTTTTCAAATTATGAATAAAAAATAATTTTGATTACAGAAATTCCCAAGAAATGCCCATTAATTAAAAAGAAGCATGTAAAAATTGAAGACGAATAAGCGTTTATGAAAATCAATTACATACCAGTATCATTTTTTAACAGACATCGCACCTTTTTGTGGATTACATATAACGCAATTTTCCTAAAATAAAAATGCAAATTAAAACGAGTGTTTTTACGAGGATGTTTAACAAGTAAAATAACTGAATTAATCCAATAACTTACTACAATTTGAAGATTTGGTAAACACTCTTCGTGAAACGAGTGTTTACAATAAAAAACGACTAGATTTCTTGGTTCTAAAAAACAAAAATAATTTTGTATAAATTGAAAAAATTCATAAAAGCACAATTTTGTAATAATTCTCTCGTACCTCTAACGATTATTTTCCTATGACAAGCACCGCACATTTGATCATCTAAACAAATACATTTAAAATTTAATTAACTAAACAAATACAAAAAAATTAGATGTATCTAGAACGAAATATATTTACCATCAATAAAAATTCCTTTTTGATGACTTTTCACTAATCTTTCGTGCAAATTAAAATAATCATTAGCAAGAATCTTTTTACAACCTTCTTGAACAGATACTTGAAGATTGTAATCACACATCATCTTCACCAATGCTTTTTTCAGTCCTGGTATTTCTAAAGATGGTTCAATTCTCTGAACCATAAGACGGGGGTCGACGTACGTTCCAATTCTTTGAAGGAGAAACGTAATAGCTTCTAGAATTTGTAACAGTTAAATTTCATTAAAATTTCTTTTTTTTTTTTTTTAATTTTTATTCCCACAAAATTTGGAAGTTCCCATAAATACCTGGCTTATCTAAGGAATAATTAATTAAATCATTCCATAATTCTTCATCATCATGCTCTTGACAAAATGCAATGGCACTTTCCATGTCGTTAAGTTCTCGCGTCATGAGTTGTAAGGCTTGGGATGTATTGCCTATTCTCCCAAGTAAGTATACCATTTCCGGATAAAACTGTTTCTGACTACAAATATCCAAAGCCTGCTGGATTGGATAATTATCGGAACGCCTTAAAAGAGGCAGCAGCTTGTCTCGGGAATATTCAGCGTACAATTTTACGAGCAGACCGTGATATTTTCCTTTTGATTCTTTGGAATCTTTTTTATCCAGTGCATCCAAGTACTAAAAAATAAAGACTCGCTATACAAATAGAAGCAGAAGTGGAAATTGTTCATAATGAAAATACATAATTTGTATTGCATATTCATACCATGTACAAATATCGTTGATTATTTTGTAATTTCTGAACTACAATCTCGGACGGTACTCTGTCCTTTTCCAAAAAAAACTGAACAGCTCGCTCCGCGTCCAAATCCATTAGACCCTCGATCATGTCGTATACCGAATTGTAAAGTTGATGCTTTTGAATCAAAGAAAATACATCTTTGTGCCTGAGCTTCAAGTACATGGCCAAAGCTTTGTCGTATTTACCATCGTGGCTGTACAAAATAGCTAACGATTCCAGAAGGACATTTTGTTTCTCGATGGTGTGCTGCAAAAAATGCCCCAGGACCATGTTTATGACAGCGGTGACGGTGTAAAGTTTGGGCGACCACTCTTTGATAAGCTGTAAAAAGCCCTCGGGATCGAGTTTCAAAAACTCGTACAAGACCATCTCGTAAATGTGCGGATCCAAAGTTACTTCGCCCCTCGGGAGATATTGCGAGATGGTGTGTAATTGATGTACTTTGGCAAATTTGTAAAACACTTCCTCCCAAAGTTTCTTGTCTTGTCCGCAGATTGTCATGCAAAGTTTGCCAGCCTCGTCGAACTTTTGATTATTGATCAAGTGATCCAAATAAATACAGCCGACGTCGGTCATCGAGTGTCTGCAGTCTTTACCATTGTTTATTCTTACGGCCTCCAAGGCTTTTTCGAATTTCCCGTGACTGAGAAGCCATTCGATTCTGTCGTCCGCGTCGTATAAACTAGCAACAACTATATCCTTTGGACTTACAATAAAAAATCTGTAATAAGGTAAGAGGTATTTAGAGGGATTGCAATGATTTAATGCTTTTTCTTATCTAATATAAAAAGCAAAAATAATAACCTATTTTCTTCTGTTAAACAATCTAAATGGTAATCATTGCAGCTATACTCTTTGTATCCTCTTAACGAAAGAGAATTTTCACAAACAATATTAAAATCTTGATACTTCGGCTCAATGACGTGGAGCGTCGGTCGTTGACTTTTGCCATCTTCCGATTGTTCTTTCAAACAACCTAATAATACTAATTGATTTTCCAATGGTGCAATACCAGATATGTAAAAATCTACTTGAAATGTTGAAACTAGTTTTGTAAAAAGAAGAAAGAAAAATCATCATTAGTAAAAATGTGTGGTTACAATTGAAAGTTTGTTACTTAATTATTTAAAAAATTGTTTACCTGGTTCAACAACATATTCTGGTAAATCTCGATTTACTAATTCTCGATTAGAACGTTTTTTAATTTGACATATTCTTACAGTATCTACCCATCCAATTAATAGTGTTCTGTCATCTGACCACCTAAGATTACACCGATATTGTTCTGGTACTGACCTAAGGTGTGAATAGAGTTATAAAAAGCAATATTTAACATAATGTACAGTTGAAGTTCTAAAATTGTAAATTTTGAAACTTACTCTGTTATGCCTGCCCATTTGACAAGGCCTAAGGAACATCTAGCATTCAAATCAAATATTCTAACACCTGTGTCTGAAGCCCAAGCAACAAACTGCCCTGCCCAAGCTATGGAACGTACTCCACCTTCTGCTTCCCATAGAATAGTTGATTTCATTCGGGATAGAAACGTTTTTTCATATAAAACTAATTTATCTTCACCTGAAATTATAATAAATATCTTTTAGAAATTTAATTAAATTGTTTATGATAATTCTCTTATTAGTTAAAAAAACATTAACATACCTATTATAAAACGTCTGCCACTACCACTTTTATGATACTTTGGATCAATTGCTATACATTTAACCCAATGTCCTGTACTTATATTATGATTATTTTCAGTACTGTACAATCCATATATAAAAACTCTCCCATCATTGCTACACGAAGCAATAAAGTCTCCATTTTGATCGATGGATATTTGGTTTACAGCCACTGTGTGCGCTTGAAGACTCTTGGATTCAATACTGTTTCCTTGATGATCAAGTATATGAATAGTACCCCAGTGTGAACCCAGACACAGGAACTGAAAATTCATCAAACCAATTTATAAAATTGAAAAACCTTAAACATAAATTTTGATTTGTCAATTTGAATATCTGCAAACAATAGAATAAAAGCGTACTTTTGGATGAACGGCAATGCAGCTAGCAGCATCTTTTTGTAAAATATTTACTACATCATTCCGCATCCTCATATACTTCAAGCGAGGCTCAACCTCTTCTTCATCAACATCTGAATCATCCTGGTTATTTTGTTCCTCCTAAAAAATTGATAAAATAAGCATTAGCCCCGCAAAACAAACTAAAAATAATAAAAAAAACCATAATACTATTTAAAGATCCATAAAAACTACTCACTTTATCTTGGTTGTTTTCCATTTTATGATGCTTAGACCGTGGCAACAATTAGCAAAGAATGACAAATCACCAGGGGCAGAGAACTCCTCTGCACACATCAACGCGAGCTGTCAAGTTAGACGCTGCATATCGTATTTCTGTAGCTAAAAAAAATTAGAAAGCATTAGGATTCACTGTGTACAAGCTACACATGCATTCGTCGTGTGTATACGCTTTTTTAACACTGTGTATAAGCGCCCTGAACTGACACGATAGCTTGTATTCGTGTGAGTCACAGTCAGGTCAGGCTGGGTACTTTTCTGTTTTATCTGCTAATACGTATTTTGGCAGGTGCTCTGTCTTGTCGACCGAGCTTGAGTTTTTGTTTTCGAGGGAATTTTTCTTTCTTTTGATTCACACTACGGTTAGTCGCCTAACGACGTTGATCAAATGGTCAAGGTGTAAACATAATATCACGTTTTTCTTTCAAAGAAAATTAGCGGAGGATATCGGAATTTTTAGGATTCCCCGAACTACCTACGTTGTTTCAACGTGTAAGTAAGAATAAATAGATCTCTAGGTTAAGGGCGCAGAATCTGCATTTTGAAAAAACACTATTCTTTCTACATATCCAGTAAACTGTTTTATGTAATTTGTTTATCAACTTTATTGTACTAAAAT
The DNA here is from genome assembly GCA_030522585.1 of Anagyrus pseudococci. Classification (NCBI taxonomy): domain Eukaryota; kingdom Metazoa; phylum Arthropoda; class Insecta; order Hymenoptera; family Encyrtidae; genus Anagyrus; species Anagyrus pseudococci. The sequence goes on along the minus strand of JAPYYQ010001069.1, from coordinate 24,846 downwards.
CATTTAAAATTGCAGTAGCATTACTTATCTTCTATGAAAAAATGATATCCATTGTATATTAACAATTTTTATTGTCTCTATTACAGTTTTGTCAACATGCCTACGGCACAAAATGGTTTTTCATCTCCAGTTGCACAGCACTCTCCAGGCTCTGATCAATCAGAGCATTCGCAAAACAGTATATACCGATCACCTCAGATAAGAAAAGAAGTTCTGAGAAGCAAATTCTTAAATGCTCAAGCACTTCGTAAGATAGAAAATTTATATAAAATTATCAATTTTTTGACTAGTTGTATTTTTCTACTTCTTTTTCTCGTTTTAGAAAGCAATGTTAATACTAGAACTTTAGAAAATTTACAAGAAATAATCGATGAAGTCGACACAATTAATCAAGAAGGCAGTCTGGAGGAGAAAGGTAAATTCTTTAGTTTATAATAATGATAATACAAGGTTTATTTGATATTGTAAGTTTAATTTTACTTTTTAGTCAAAGATCAGGGTGAAATTCTTTTGGATTCTGAAATAATGACTATTTCATCACACGTTCTAAAAAAATGTACATATTCATTGTCAAAAAACATGAATACTTATGATCCTATTGATTTTGCAGAAAATGTTGTAAGTATTTATTTTTAACTTTAACTGCAATAAAAATCAAATTTAATTGAATTTAACTTTTTTAGAGAAGTTATTTGTGCAGAGTTCCTGATACTGTAGCTGTAGGTGCGGAAGAACCTGATTGGGTTCTTTTAGGAAAAGATGTAATGAAATTTTTTATGAGGACACCTCATTTTTCAATGATTCTAGGTAAGGAAGATTTATGTTTTTGTAAATTAAGTAAATATCATTGTTAATCTAATTGTATTGTTATATTTTACTGTAGGAACCCTTAGGCCAATTCCAAAAAGAGAAATTGTAAGGCGCAAGGTTGAAAGAGATGCCAGAGCACCAACTAAAAGGCCTGAAAATGTTGTAGTGTTGGAAAAAGTTGAAGACAGTGTTGAACAGATTATTATTGAGATTAAACAAATTATCAAACAATATCAAAAACAACACAAAGCACCTCTAGATTTCTTTACTCTAGTTCTTCATCCAACAGACTTTGGAAAAACTATTGAAAATATATTGCATGTATCTTTTCTTATTAGAGATGGTCATATTAAATTTATTGTTGGTAAGATAACAATACTGTACAGTTTTTAAAATTTGATAAAAATTGATTTTTAACTTATCAAATATAATTTTTAGATGAAGATGGCATTCCCCATGTACTGAGAACAAGCAGTGATGAGATGAAGGAATTAAAGACAAGCAAAAGTAAAAGGAATATTCAAAATGTTGTATCCTTAACTATGAAACAGTGGAAAGTAAGTAAAAAATGAATAAAATTATCATTATGCAAATAATTATAATTATCTAATAATTGATAAAACATAATTTTTTATTTTTCAGTCTTTAGTTGAAGCTTACGATATAAAGAAACCTATGATAGATTTAAATTTTAAAGTTCAAAAATCACAAAAATGAGTTTATAACTAATAGAATATCAACAGTATTGCTAATTTATGTTTCAAAAATAAGTGTAAATCATTATTTATAATGTTTGAAGTTTTATACCTGTGTAAGTGAAAAAGTTGTTTGTCTTATAAGTACAATAATTTATTGCTCTAAAGATATCTATACTGTAATGATTATTAAAGTTTGTATTTGATTATTTACTATTCGAAAAAGAAACTTAAAATATAAGTAACTATTTTATAAAGTAAAATAATAAAAATATTTTAATACTTGGACTTTATTAAAAATCAGTTATATTTTGTTGTAAATTTTTATTTCGTTTTTTACTAACATACAATACGGCCTCGTAGATTACACTGTTCGTTAACAACTTCGGTCGTTCAGAATGTTTCGGATTCCTATTGGGATTGATCGAGTAGGTTAAATTTTTTCGCAATAATCTACGATTGACAACGAAAAAATTCAATCCTTTTGTTTGACAATGATTCTGATCATAGTGAATTACATTTTATTTTTCAGTATACTTTATTGAACAAATAAAATAGTATTTATTTCTTTTTTTTTCAAATAACAAATCAAATATCCATCGATCTTCTAGCCGTTGTTTATTTAACAAGAAATGGATAATGAATTTGTTGAAAGAATGGCATTAAGAAAATTTAACTTGCATTAAGCTTAAATTAACAGATTTTATTCTTATGACTTGGCCAATGAATCTGCCTTGGCTGCAACCTCTTCGATCGGACCGACCATGTAGAATGCGACTTCGGGCAAATGATCTAACTCTCCGGCTAAAATCTTTTGGAATCCTTTGATGGTTTCTTGGAGGGGCACCAATTTACCAGCATGACCAGTGAAGACCTCAGCGACCTGCAAGCGTAATAAATGATATAAACGATCAATTAACTATTAAAGAAAAACTAAATAAAGATGATTAAAAATCTTCAATATACCTGGAAAGGCTGAGACAAGAACCTCTGGATTTTACGCGCACGTGCGACTGTGAGTTTGTCTTCTTCAGACAACTCGTCCATACCCAAGATGGCAATGATATCCTGCAGGGATTTGTAGTCCTGCAAGATTTTCTGTACACCTCGAGCAATGTTGTAGTGCTCAGCACCAATGATGTTGGGGTCCATAATACGGGAGGTGGAGTCGAGTGGATCGACAGCGGGGTAGATACCTAAATTATAAAAAATGCTATTATATCTGCATAACAGTTCATTTGCACAGTGTTAAATTTCACATACCAAGCTCAGCAATAGCACGAGACAACACAGTGGTGGCGTCCAAGTGAGCGAAGGTGGTGGCAGGGGCGGGATCGGTCAAATCATCAGCCGGCACGTAAATAGCCTGTACCGAAGTGATGGATCCCTTCTTTGTGGTCGTAATTCTTTCCTGCATGGTACCCATGTCAGTGGCCAAGGTTGGCTGGTAACCTACGGCGGATGGGATACGACCTAGCAAGGCCGACACCTGCAATGATAAAAATCATAAAATATTTCCATGTGATAGAAACAACATGAGATATGAATCTAGCGAAGTTAAGAGTACAAACCTCAGAACCAGCCTGGGTGAATCGGAAAATGTTGTCGATGAAGAGCAACACATCCTGTCCCTCTTGGTCACGGAAATACTCGGCGACGGTGAGACCGGTCAAAGCGACACGGGCACGCGCGCCCGGAGGCTCGTTCATCTGACCGTACACCAGCGATACCTTGGAGGTCTTGTCCTTGAGCGAAATGACACCGGACTCAATCATTTCCTGGTAAAGATCGTTACCCTCACGCGTTCGCTCGCCTACTCCAGCGAACACCGAGTAACCACCGTGAGCCTTGGCGACGTTGTTGATCAGCTCCATGATAAGTACGGTCTTGCCGACACCGGCACCACCGAACAGACCTGTGCAGAAATTAAAAGCTCTCGTTTAGCGGGGCCATACGAAAAAGGAGGGCTACGGGATAAAATTAGTCGCGCAGAGTTGCGTAAACAAGAGAACTGACCGATCTTTCCACCCTTGGCGTAGGGAGCGAGGAGATCGACGACCTTGATACCAGTTACCAGGATCTCCTGTTCGACGGACATCTCGACGAATTCAGGGGCGTCGGCGTGGATGGCGGCGAGTTTGTCGGTTGGGATGGGTCCACGCTCGTCGATGGGTTCACCGATGACGTTGATGATGCGGCCCAGAGTCTCGGCTCCGACCGGGATACGGATGGGGTAGCCGCTGTCGAGGACGCTTTGTCCACGAACCAGACCCTCGGTACCTGTATGACAATTGCATAACTCGGGTAAATTCAATGGGCCCGCCAGGAAGCGGACAAACTCTGGCTATACACTCACCGTCCATGGCGATGGTTCGCACTGTGTTCTCTCCCAAGTGCTGGGCGACCTCGAGGACTAGCCTGGGGGTACGATCCTGAACCTCGAGGGCATTGAGGATGGGTGGGAGCTCCTCGTCGAACTGGACGTCGACGACGGCACCGATGACCGCCACGACCTTGCCCTGGGCGGTCTTTGACGCGGCCGCTGGTTTAGCTGCATACTCGCGGTCTGAAAATTTCCAGGAACGGACGTGATTAGTTGGCGAGGACGGAAGTTGGCCGGCGCTGCGGAGCGCAGACGACGGCCCGGCCACACGAGAGAGCTCTACACTCGCGTGTCATTAGGTAACGGGCACAGTTATATAATAACCCTGAGGATTAGCGCTCCGCCGAGGGAAAACGACCAGGACACCCGTCGCTCTTTGATCCTCGCTTTCGGCAGGTCATAAATTAAAAGCGCTCCGAAATTCATCGAGGCTCGACTTGGGCTGAGAAGCTGAGGGGCCGCGTAAGGGGGGGGGGAGGCGAGAGCATGAATGTGGGATCGATCGTGTTGTCGAGCCACGTCCTCCCGGCGGTTTTTCTAGCTCAATGCTCGAGGGGATTTTCAACTCGAGGAGTCGGTGTATCGGATGGTCGAGTGTCCGTCGAGCCTGGGGCTGACCCCGATGCGTGTGCCGTGTCGGCAGCGGCCATATTTTTCGGCAGCACCAGCGGCGTTGGCGGCGGCGGAGCAGCCGCAGCAGCACCAGCAGCGGCTCCGGAGTACTACCGCGTGCATTACATAACAGCCGCGGCGAGGACCAGAACGCGAATCGTCGCCCGCGACGTAAATGCTGGGATTCGCTTGGGAAAGGCCGGGTCGAGCCAGGATGCGGAAAGGGGCAGGGACGATCGAAGGACGGGAGGAGGACAGGGGGGCCTAGCAGTCGACAGAGAGCGAGGCGCGTGACAAGGGACAGGGGAACGCGCGAGTTTCTCTCGTTCTCGTGGCTCGCCTGGCCGGGGGGATATAGCTTGCTGACGTTGACGCTGTGTACTCACTGTTGACGGAAAGGACTCCGGCGATCTTGGCGCTCTCCTGCTGGAGCAGAGTGGGCTTGACGGCCCGCAGGGCGCCAGCGGCTACCTTCGACACGGCGCTCAACATCATGGCCGAGCAAGTGAGAACGGAACAGCCCGAGAGTACCCCTCGGCACTGCGCGAGCGGATTCAGAAGAGCCGACCTAACCGGCGCCGCTCACCGACGCGCACGCGGCGCTAACAACTTTTTCGGCCCCGCGCATGCTCGACTTGCCGCCCGCGATTCTTCGAATTCAACGTTGTAAACAAAAACAATCGGCTTGGCTTGCTATTTTTTTATTTATGCCTGGCTTTTTAATCTTCTTTGCTGATTTTGTAGTGGCAGAGCGGTTACTTTTATGGGAGCGATCGGCTTTTGTCGAGCCCGGTGTTGCTCTTCGGAAAAATGAATGGAAAAACAGTAGTTTAGCGATATAGGCGTTACGTTGATTGCTCAAATTGAAGATATTAGTTTTATTGTTTTTCTTTTTTAATTTAGTTATTTTATTTTTGTAGTTGCATTGAAATTCTGATAATCGTCGAAGTTGACCGCTGGTAAATTAAAATATTTCCTATCTTTATATAGAGAATTGTACGTTTAGATAATAGATTTTTCTATTTTCGCGATAAGGTATACGCGGGAGAAAAACTTTGAAGCTTTCTTTAGTTCGCAATTGTTCTTCACGGGATAAGCAACATGTACGGAAAGAGCGTGGCAATTTTTTTATTTTGCCTTGTAATACTTTTCAAAAATCAATCTCGTGCACTCGACAACGCAAAGGAATGTAAGCCGGCGGGTAATGGAATTCTCAAAATATTTATATGAACCATTTTTAAGGAAAATCCAAGTTATTTAAAAAACGGCCATTCATATAACCACTTATTTTTTATCAATATTGTCGAATAAAAAACTTTATTAAAAAAAATACTGTGTATGTTAAGGTATTACGTCGCAAGCATGATTAACAAGATAAAACTGATAGACTCATCGTTTTCTAGGCCTCAACGAAGAGTGCCCTTGCGGACAATGTCTACCTGGCTTATTTTGCGACGAATCAAAATATTGTAAAATCGATACTGGTTCGTGTGAAGGAAAAAAAGACAGTTTTGTAAACATTTACAAACTAAATTATTCGAGAAATTCACATTTCTAGCAAGTTGTCATTCCCATCAGTGGACCAATGCCATTTGGAAGCCCAAATGCGAGGAGGACGGTAGCTACTCTGCAGTGCAATGTAAAGGGGAATACTCGAACGGCAGGTATATAAATTACTCGAAAAAAATCAAAATACGCCTTACCTCCTAGCGCATAATTCCAGGTGAGTATTGGATGTAGAGATTAGCATCACTATTACACCATCAAATCTCAAATTCACGCGCCAATCCATGCGCCACACTAAAAAAAATCGATCGCACGCGCCAAAACAAGCTGCACTTCTCGAAGTTCCGTTCCGACGAGAACTTCGCGAGGCGCTTGAGAGAGAGAGAGAGAGAGAGAGTGTAGGGGCGCGCTTGTTTTCCCGCCAAACGCCTGCGAGACTCCGAAAGCGGCGGGTTCTCGCACCTCGTGTTTTATTCAGTTCGCGCGCACTCCTTCCCGCCGCGCCGGCCCGAGACGACGACGTGGACGGCAGCTGCTGCCTGCTGCGTGTCAAGACGTGCACAGAGAGCCCAGCCCGGCCGGAGAAGCAATCATGTACGTCCAGGTGGTGACGGTTGACGCCAAGAAGAAGACCGTGCTCAACGTCTCCAAGTTGACGAAGGTCGCGGACCTGAAGCGCGACATCGCCGAGGAGTTTGACATCGAGCCCGCCAAGCAAGCCCTCTTCTTCCGGGGAAAACATCTCGAGGATGACGCGACGCTTCACGATTACGGCATTAACCTTAACAATGTCATACAGGTAAGCGGATATCTCGGCGGGACAACAGTAGTGTTGAGAAAGGGGGGTAACGGCGAGAGAGGGACATTTGCGCGCGAATGCTGTAATGATCGTGGCTTGAGCCTTATCGGGAGTTATGGTTTCGAGGAATGGCAGGGCTATTTTTAACAGACACTAGTTTCTTTGTTCTCTTGTGACACTGATATTGAATTGTACAGTGTTCTTGTTTGTTGGAATTAATAATGAAAAAAATTGCAAGTCTGATAAGATAACAACAAAGTTTTAATTATAGGCATTAATAAATATGTTGAAATCTCATTTTGTATGTTTTTTTGTAGGTAATGATAAAATCAGATCAAGTGGATTCACCAAAGGACAAGGGTGTTAAGGAAGACAAGGTCAAGACGCCGAAGAAAGAAGAAGAAGTTGATGCTGAAAGCGAATACTACAAAGTTGGAGATTCTATTGACTGCACAGATAATGCTCTTGGAGCATGGTACGAAGCTGTGATTACTAAAATATTTACTAAAGATGGAAAATTAATGTATAAAGTCAGATGGGACTTACCAGATACCAAAAATGATGATCCTTTTGATGTTGAAGAGGATTATATTAGACCCAGAGCCTGGAAAACTGTAAATTTCAATGACTTGGACATTGGTCAAAAAGTTATGGTAAATTATAATTTAGAAGAGCCTAAAGAAACAGGAAATTGGTATGATTTCACAATAGTCAAAATTAAAAATACACAGAATTTAAAGGAGTTAACTGGTACAATTCACATTGGAAGAGATAATAATAATGTTGAAAATTGTGTTGTCAATAACAAACTTGAAATATTTCAAATTGAAAAGCCAGTTCTTCTTTCTGAAAGAGATGATGCCTTAGTAGCTTCACGAATACTTAAAACCAGAAGAAAGGTACCTTTTAAATGTAATACTTGTCAAGATCATCCTAAGAAAAAATGCAAGGAATGTAGTTGTAGAGTTTGTGGAGAAAAGAAAAATCCTCATCTAACTTTATTGTGTGATGAGTGTGACGAAGCCTATCACATAGGCTGTTTAAAGCCACCGTTGTCTGAGCTTCCAGAAGATGATGATTGGTATTGTCCTAACTGTAAGGTGAATGCAAATGAAATTGTTAAAGTTGGTCAAAAGAACAAAACTACAAAGAAAACTAGTAGTAAGACTGTTGGTACAACTAGAGATTGGGGTAAAGGCATGGCATGTGTTGGTAGAACAAAAATTTGTACTTTAGTACCACTAGATCATAAAGGTCACATACCGGGAATAGAAGTAGGTACTATGTGGAAATTTAGATTTCAAGTATCTGAAGCAGGAGTACATAGACCTCATGTTGCTGGCATTCACGGACGCGCTGACGAATGTGCCTATTCTATTGTTTTATCTGGTGGCTATGAAGATGATGTTGACAATGGTGAAGAATTTTTCTACACTGGATCGGGAGGAAGAGATTTATCAGGAAATAAAAGAACTGCAAAACAAAGTTGTGACCAGCGATTAACTCTGATGAATAAAGCATTAGCTTTGAATTGCAGTGCCTCATTGAATGAAAAAGGAGCTGTGGCGGAAGATTGGAAAAAAGGTATCCCAATACGTGTTGTTAGAAATTATAAACTTGCTAAACACAGTAAATATGCACCTGAAGATGGAAACAGATATGATGGTCTTTACAAAGTAATAAAATATTGGCCTGAAAAAGGCCAAAGTGGCTTTAAAGTATGGAGATATTTATTGAGAAGAGATGATCCAATTCCAGCTCCGTGGACTAAAGAAGGCAAAGCAAGAATGCGAGAACTTGGTTTAAAAATGATTTATCCAGAAGGTTATCAAGAAGCTCAAATGAAGAAAAATAAAGAGAATCAAGAAGAAAATCAAACTGATAACCAACCTGAAATAAAAAAGCGAAAATCTGAGTTTGCACCAGATAAAACTGAATCTCCAGTAAAAAAGCGAAAAAATTCCTTTAAGTTAAGTACTGAAATTTCGAAATTAATAGCAAAAGATTCAGTAAATAGTAAATTATGGATGCAATGTAAGGAATTTATAACTGATGGAAAACAAGCCTACTATGACAAAGTTTCTACCGAATTTGTATGCATTGTTTGTCAGGATTTAGTATACAAGCCAATTACGACTCCTTGCGCGCATAATATATGCATGATTTGTTTAAAACGAAGTTTTAAAGCTAATACTTACGCTTGTCCGATGTGTCGAACTCAATTGGATAAAAATTACGAAATGGAAATTAATGAAACTTTACAGTCAATACTTCTTTTAATGTTTCCAGGATATGATAAAACAAGATAAATATTTTAGGGTATTTAATTCCTTTATATTTTTTTATTTTTTACTTTTTTATGATAATTGTCAGTATTAAATATTTATATGACTTTATTTTTTACTAATTAAACACCCTACCAAAATTCATGGTGTATTAGAAATAGATTTTTTTTTCTTAACATATCCTAGAAACAAAATTTTGTAAAAGTAATTATTATTTGTTATACAATTGTAATTCATGGTATAAATAATGAATTACAACGTTGCATTTGATATGTAGACAAACTTTAAAAAGTTTTTATTTAAATATTTTCTGTTCATTTTTTTCATAATCATTGTAGGTGTGCTAAAAATAACATTCCACACGGTAATTTAAATTTATTTTATTAAGAATTGTTGTGTTAAGCTGCTTTGTATTTATAATAAATTATAAAATTTATTTTGATTACGTTTATTTATTTGAATAACCATTCCCCCTTTAAACTTTTAATTAATAATAATTTTTAAATGTTCAAATGATAAAACCACATAATAATGACAATTTTCAGATGCTTTTGCTACAGTTCTACCGGTTCAAGAATTTTTGGCTGGTCTTGGTGGGACAAAAGCGTCAATAATATGAATTGCGGTTCGTTACAATTTTATATTATATTTTTAAAAAATTAAAAGGAAAAGAAATACGTAATCACTGCTCTAACAGCATGTAGCCGCCGAAGGCACGAACTGAAAAAAAAGCGAGCAGACGTTTCGTTGCATTGTGCCGAAAACGGAAATTACGAGCCACTACAATGCGACAATGGTCTTTGTTGGTGCGTCGAGTCGAAAACTGGTACGCCAAGTCAGCGGGTCTATCCTGAATCAATGATTAATTATCTACCCTGCTGTGAGCACATTTAATCAATACATTTAAATTATTATTTTTTTTTTTTTAACAATGCATAGAGATTAATTTTGTTTACATACAATAAACAATGTTTGACAGATAATAGTAAAGATATTGGTGACCAATATCTAAGGCAATGCGAAAGCAAGTCGGTGGAAATTGCAAAAATAGTTAAAAAAGTTAATTATCATGGTCACAAGTACTACGATTTTAACAATGTCTTATGTGACGACGACGGTAGTTACGGTAGTTATCAAATTGACCGCAACGTGTAAGTTATTTCTATTTTTGTACGAACGTCATTTTATTATTTTTATTACCTAAATGTTATTTTAGAGTTCGATGTACGTGGAAAGATGGAAAACAAATCGAGCAGTATCAAACAAACGTTGGAAATGTTTTGAATACTAATTGCAGTAAGAAATAGAATGTTAAAAGAAGTAACGAATTATTTGATTTTTAATTGATTTCGTTTGTTTTTAATGTATTTTAGATTGTGCTAGAGATTCAGTAATTTATGCTCAAGCAAACATTGAATTTACTTTAATGTGTGAGCCGCTAACTGGAAATTACGATCCACATCAATATTTTAATGGCCGTCCGTTTTGTGTAGATCAAGATGGCTTTGCCACCACCGATTTAGGAGATGTTGGAGAGGTTTTGCAATGTCCAAAGTAGTTTAGAAATAAGGAGATTTCCTCATAATCTATTTAATCTCTTACTTTTTAAACAGTTTGAAGGAATGTAACGAATAATAAATTAACACGGATAGATTTGTTATTTTGTATATTTAAAAGCTTATACGAATAACAGTTAGATGACATTATAAATCGCTGGAAAAGTCATTACTCGCTTTTAAGTACCGTTTTTTTATATACTATATTTTATTGATTATACATTTGTGACTAAGTTTTAACGCCTGGTCTATTCGACAGTTCGTTATAAAAATTTTTAACGCTGAGAAATATCATATTTTATAATATCTGTGATCACAAAAAACCCTGATAATCCTTTTATAAAAATTTGAAATTTAAATAAAGTTTAGAGTAGAATCGCAAACAATTTTAAAATAAAGTCTTTGATTTGAAAAAAGACAACAGCTTATTATGCTACGAATAGTATAATAAATATCAGCATATACATTTGTTTAGAACAATAATTGGACCAGCCATTATAAATTTTAAAATTTTATGCTTTGAAAATAAAATTCATTTTTTTATTTTAATAAAAGAGTAATACTTGTTTAAACAATTATTGAATTATTATTTATAAAATGATTTGAAATTCAACATATAAAATATCAACAGTTTCATAGTTTATCTCTATTTTTTTTAAAACTTCAAAGATTTTCCAACTCTTTAAACGAGTGTCTTCGTACGGATGAGTGAGTGATAATATCGTAAGTTTTTAAAATAAAAGATAAAATAATGGACGGTCGCACTTAAATAAACAAATCCTGAATTTAAGTGTTCAGGAAAATACTCATTAATTCATTATGTGTTTGTAAGATTGGCAAGAAAATTTTCTGGTTATTGTTATATTTTTCGTAGTTACACATATATATAAGATTTAAAAACCTTCTGCCGTTTAATTTTATACAATTTTCCGTTTCTACAAACATTGTCATGGGCATATAATATTATTATTATTAATTACAAAATCATCATACGTGTACACGTGTAACGAATGTGCGAATTTGATAATTGTTTCTAATATTTTCTGGAAAGTACAAACTAGAATTTCATCAGCCTATAAATACGCATTGAAAGACAATCACTTAACCGTTTGAATACGCGGCAAGACTATTTTAGCAGCAAGTTATGTGGTATTACATTCTAGATATAATTCTTTTTTTTTTTTTTAAATAGAATTTGTACAACTGGGATGATGTAATTTTTAAAATCTCATGTTAATTACAGCTAAAATTTAGAAACTTGTTGATCGCTAAAGTACACACGTGAGCCTTCATTTTTTTTTGTCATTCTTATTGCACTTTGGCCTCGGAGACCAGGAATGATTTTACCCTTTAATCAGTCTAATTAGTAAAATACATCTAGTCGCTTTTTCATCGATCGACGCGATGTTAGTGAGTTGTTTGTTAAGCAGTCGCTTTGAGTATTAAAGCTAAAAAATTGGTTAGAGCTTGCGCACGCATCGACCGCGATTAACCAATTAATAGGAACGAAATGTTCCGAGGTGGAGGAAGAGCTTCGGAGAGCGCGCGCAGCTTCAATTATTAGCACCAAGTACGCAATGAGGAGCGAAGCCCAAGAAGTTGCTCAAAAGTTGTAAGTCCAGGTACCCTTAGCGGACTGAATGTAGCGCAGCTGGTGCGGTCCAGGATGCCGTGGCTCCGACGGACTGTTGGCGCGGATGCCAACGGAGTACTCCTGCTTGTTAAACACCTTGTAAGATTGATTAAAAATGCTGTTAGCCGGCGCTGTTATTGCCGTCGATTGTAATTTCGTGATTGGAATGCTGTCGCTACTGGCAACTCGGCGCACTTCATTTAAGCCGCTTCTTGGTTCGGTATCCTCGGTATTGCGGGTCCCGGATCCACTAAGCGAGTCCTTGAGTCGAGAGGCAAGCTCGCTGGGCGGTAGAGATGCATTGGCTGAGGCAGCTCGTAAACTTGCGCTAAGCAGATGACAGGGACTGTTCTCGCAGCTGCTGCTTGGATCCGAAGACTGCTCCCTCCCTTGGCTGTTGAGGTTTAAATCTTTACCGAGACCCGAGCACTGGCTGAGTGTAAGGGTCGAGTCGAGTGAGTCCGAGTACTCGGGGCTTGGAACAGAAGCGCTGTTAGCACTTAGGTGATGATGGTGACGGTGTTGTTGCTGGTGATGGCGAGGCTGGAGGTGGCTTGGAAGCACCGTCCCCTGTTTGCACTGGGGACGGTGTCAGAAACATCATTCTTCCAGCTCCTCGATGCGACTCCTCACTGCCATCTCGACAACTTCCAAGCTCGGGTAATCGAGCTCCTTTACCAGGCACAGTACTGCCGACAAGATGTTCGAACTCTGAAAAATGAAGTAGTGATAATAATATATTATTTTTAACTGATTATAGTTAAGTAATTTTAAAGAACTCAATATTTACATTTAATTTTGATACTTTTTTTTATTAGATTGATCATCATGTTTAAACTCAACAAGTTAATAAAACGTACGTTGCGTGCGGAGCCACGCTAATTAATTTAAGTAACTCAGCCATTTTTTACATTATACGCCTATATAGTAAACATTCGCGTTCGGAAAACCGATCAATAATATACGGATGACTCATTTAGCACACATGAACTAAATTCTAAAGTAAAATTTATTTTTGATATAAATACAAGCATTCAATGACTTTTAGTTTTTTAACACAAATATTTAAATAAATATTTCAACAATAAGTCAAAAAAAATATAAACAAATTTTAAGTAAAAAAAATATATAAATTGCACAATTATTTTGAATTCTTTAAATAATTCGAAATAAAACGTACGTTTTATTTAATGTAAACAATGACACATATATAGTTTAAACTTGACACTGCAGCGGATACGGTTACGAAAAAAGAACCGGGTACAATATCAACGTTTTATGTAACTTTGGTTACTCATATGATGTAACTTACCCTTGTCACTGGTCTCCTCTGATACTGAAATCTTCGTTTGTCCTTCTCGCGCCTTATCCAAACTGGCGTCTGATTTACGTCTTCCTATTTTTAACAAAAAGTTTTTGTCAAATAAGCCATGTTTAACGTGACGTAAATTTATACTTTTAATTTAAACAATTTTTCAAGTTGCTTATATCTTTTGCGAAATTTTAGTTCTTTTCAAAATTTTAGTTCTTTAATATATTTTTTTACAACTACAATGCTTTCTATATGCATATATTAGAGAATTAATAGAAATTCTTTCTAACCCTGTCTATTATTTGACTTTGACTCATAATGCCTCTTCTGGATTGTGATGATGGTGGCCTTTGAACCTCTTGCCTTTCATCAATGTATTCAATTTGCCTATCATCAATATATTCTGGAGGTCCATACTGTTGACGGGGCGAGACAGGATAAACGTTCTAAAAAGTAAGAGGAAACTAAATTTTCAAATTATAAACGATTTTTGTCTACTCAGCATAACAGTAGACTTCCATAATAAAATTTGTTGGATATTGTAAATCATTTATTATATATACATAGTTTCTACAATTTTACAAATAATATTTTTTGTATATGCTATATAACTAAAAATATTGAAATTTTCATGCTTAAGCAGAAGATCTATAACTGATGTTAGAGCATGCAGATGATGTACTGCTTGTATGTATAATAAAAAGTCAGATGAATTGAGATTTTAAAACTTAAACTTGTATATAACTAGTTTACTAGTATATATTATAACATGATTTTAACATCACAATTTTAATGGTATAAAAAAAGGATTAAATTAATGTAAAATTAATTAGAAGCAAACTTTTAAAAAAAATTTTACCTGTGGAGAGTCAACTATTTTATTTGGAGGAGAATTCCCAGAATAATTGGCATTACGTACATTATTATCTGTTTTCTTAGTTTTGCCATTTTGCTGTTAGTGCAAGATAAAAAGATAAAGGCATATGATCAGATTGATTTACAATTGTGTTACAGACAAGTGGTTAATAAGCAAATTCAAAATGTGCCAGAAATTCAAGCTTAAGCAATGTTAATAATATAGTTACAGAAAAAAATATTTCTAATGTACAAGAACAAATGTAATTGAAAGGAATACCTCATATGAATATCTATTATTGGTGGCATATGGCTGAATGGGTGATTTATTATAATTTGCATTTTTTTTGTCAATCTCACGATAATCTTCAGCAACTGATGCTTCATCTTGACTTTGCTAAATACAAATTTTATTTTAGTTACAACTTAAGCACACACTTTTATAGACAACACAATTATTAGTTTTTAAATATAAACTATTGTAATATAACAATATACCTGATCTTCAGAAGAACTATAATGCTGCCTTTGGTCTGCCAATTGTTCTTCTACATACTTGGTTGGAACCTAATATTAAGGATTTTTAATATCAAGCAAAACAAGAGCACATTCTAATGTATCACACAAATCAATGCAGCTTTTTCAAAGATTTAATTATCTTGTTAAATGTTATGCACTCAACAAATTATTTTAATTTAAAACAAAAATCATTCAAATAAGAATTATTTAGTGCACATTCTTACCTCTGGACTTCCACGATCTGACGTTGGTGGAGAAGGTGGATCTATTGGACCACTTAAAGGAAGTATCAATGTTCTCCCTCTTACCATTGCCGCCTGAACTTCTTCTGGAGTAACAATTTTCTCATCTAATTTTTCCAAACGAGGTAAGGTTTTTAATACAGCAAATCGGTATCTGCAAATACAATAAATATCAACAGTTATTTAAGAATTTGTATAACAACTTAATAGTTAATAAAAGTGAATAATTTTACCCTTCATCTTCAGCACAGGGATTTTCTCCAAGCCACAAGTTTCTTAAATTTGGAAGTCCTTGCAGATAACAAACTTGATTTAAATCTGTAATATTGTTCTTCCTGATAAATAAATCCTTGAGTTCCACACAATTTTGAAAATCAGCAAGGCTACTGATGTTGTTGACACTAAAAGTAAACATAAATGCTCATAGTACACATGTGTAAGTTTGGCAGTATTTCAAAAAGAAAGGTATCTATGCTAAAGAAAAGTATTGACTGTTTATTTTAAATTCATGAATCGCTATAAAATTTTCACAAATTTATTCTCAATCCAGGCCAAGTAATTTAATTTTTACTAGAGAGAAAAAAATATCTAGAAATGCAGTAAAAAAAGATTAAAGAAAAAAAAAGGCCAAAACAATAAAGAATACTGTTTTGCAGATAGGACAGGAGCCAGGAGAGAAAAAAAGAAAACAAAAAAAAATAATCGACGGAAAAAAACCAGGGGATACAAAAAAATTTCCGCGTATTTCCGCGTTTTCCTTTTCGAGCGCGGCCGGCTCTTCGAGATCTCATTTTGAATTCTAAAATTTGAATGAGGATAAGGCGTCGTTTTAGGAGCGGCGGCGCGGTTGATTCATCAAGTGGTCGGCAGGTCCTCATACAGATCGAGAGCTAGCCGATTTCGCGCTATGAAAAAAGAGAGAGATAGAACGTCGCGTCCTGGGCATAAGAGACAGCCGCGTAGGCGGAACAAGTTCTCTCGATCCGTGGGTGAGGTGACCCTGAGGCCGTTGGCTACGTCTAGAAATATGCCCATAGCGGATAGAGGAGACTGCCTGGTGGACGATGCCAGGTATAGAAGTCGGAGGGGGAAGGAGGGAGTTTGTGCAAGAGCCCGTGGCCGCGGCGTGTGTGCATCTCGCAATGATAAAACGCCGCGGCTGGAAAAAGTGAAAGCGCCCCCGCGAGCCAAGCCGCTAATTAGCGAGATCTCATCCGCGCTTTTTCATTTCACGCCGCGGAGAGAAGCGCGCGCGCGCTCGCTCGCTCGCGGGGGCCCCGTACCGAGATGTATCTCTCTCGGGCCTTTTTCGCAGCATTGAACTTGTGCGGTCTAAGTCGTCGAGGAGGAGGAGGAGGAGGAGGAGAGAAGTGCCTCGCGCGCTCTCCTTCTCTGCCATGTAGGGTCGGCGGTGCTGAGTCAGGCTAGAGAGAAAGATGTGGAGGAGAGCCTACCTGAGCGACAGGACCTCGACACATTTCATCTTGCGCAGGATGCTCACGTCGGTCAGCTCGGTGCCCCTGCAAACAACAACAGCCGCGTTACAGGCCCCGTTAGTCGCCGAGGGTTAAGCGGGCCAAACATTGAGGGCAGAGGGTTAGGCCGCGCTGCCCGAGGGGGCGGGGGACTCACCAGCAATTCAGCTTTTTCACGCTCGTGCAGTCGGAGACGCGGGTTCGGGCCGCTATCATTTCCTCCGTTAGCTTAACCATGATTGCTCCGGCTCTCTTTTACTGCACCGGTTTATAAGGTTAACGAGTCAGTTGGACACCGGGGCGCGCACAAGGAGTCGTCGGCTTGTCCCACTCCGATGTGTTGTTGTGCTTGCTGCTTCAGTGCTCCGGTTCTTTTTTTTTTTCTGCCGCTGGTGAAAAGTCTTAACGGGGAATTTGTTCAGCGCTGGCGCTGCCGCGGTGGCATGACCCTTGTGGTCCACGGGCTTGCATAGCCCCAACAGACCGCGGACACGGGGGGAGAGTCGTCGAGAAGACGCGGGCGCAGACTCTTTCTCCACTCGCGGGAGAGTCACACGCACACACGCACACACACAAACACACACGGCTTCTGTACTCTGGCGCGCCGCACGCCGAGAGAGAGAGAGACACCGCGGTTGTGGGTATGGGAACGGACGGCCGGCTGCTTCCCTCTGCTCAGCGCTGAGAGAGCGTACTGATTATAGGCCGACGGAGAGGAGGTGGTGGCGTCGACGACGGCGGTGGCAGCGGCGTCGGCGGCGGCACAGTCCTTTCTCCCTCTCCCGTTTTCCGAGGCTCTCTCTCGACGCTCTCCTCCTCGCGGGCACACGCACACACCGGCAGCTCCCTCCCCGCCGCCCCTTTTCACCTCTCAACCCTTTTCCACCTAGCCTCCTCGTCGCGTAACCCCGGACGAATTGTAAACAATAGGTATGTATAATTGGAAAAAAGAAAACAAATAAAGTTGAAAATAGGGTTCGTTCGGCGTGTCTATATTACCAGTCAAGTCCATAATTCAGCTCCAAAGTGTGTATTGTCAATAATAAAAAAAAAAACAATTTTATATCTCAGGATAAGCTCATCTCTGAAAATCGGCTTCTCGTCGGCGAACGTTTCACAACCAAAATTGTTTAAAAATCGACAAAATCAACGGTAAAATTTTTTCCTTACGATCCCAGCACCCTTTCACCTCCACGACTTTTTCGAAAAAAGAAAAAGTAGCCTCTTTTCCATTCGCTTTATATTCCGGAAAAAAAAGGAACAGTCGATCGTGCTACTTACAGTAGCATTGTTGTGCGCGAGAAGAAAAGAGGAAGAAGGAGGGAGAAAGAGAGCGAGGGAACTACTACAAAGAGAGGCAAGACCGTAATAAGGTTCTCCGCGTTATAACGGCGCGCCAAGACTTTGTCGCCTGGCGCAGCAGCACACTTGTTGTCTATATATGTGTAGGCCCGTCTTTCCACGACAGATATATACATTCCGAGCGTGCGGGGCTAATACGCTTGGTAATCCACGAGGGACGACGATAAAGTATAAGTGTTGGAGCGCGCGCGCTGCGGGGAATACTACGTCATCGGCTGCTCTCGTTACTTATACAGACACACAAACGTGTACACAAAGCATCGTCTTTGGATATTGCAACCTGCGATTCTACACACCTTCCACCCACTTTATTGCGCATTCTTCGCTTGCCAACGCGCGCTGAGCGACTATATAATTCGCTCTGTCCTAAAACATTTTTAAAAAAATCCCTCCTCCTTCCCCCTCCGGCCGACAGAACAGCTCCAATCCATAAGCGATTCCATCGAAGCGCGCGCGCATGGTACTGTTGGTAAACACGAGAGCTCTGGAAGCGCAGCGCAAAGAGCACGTCCATCTCCACCTCTTACCGAGCCCGTGTATATTTGCTTTTTTAATCGGCCCACGCGCGATCCTATACTCATCGAGACTGTGTGTATGTGTATACGGTATATGGGCGTAGGTGTGCACAAACACATCGAGGAGCGCGATTTATCGCAAACGGAACGGAACGAGAGAAGCGTAGAGTGTGCCTCGGGATACACCTATAGAGAGCAAGTAAGAGAGAGAAAGCGGCTTTTTCAATATAACGGGAGAGCGTATACAGCAGAGAGGCCGATCAGGGAAGAAATCGCGATCTCGCTCTCTAGATCCACTGCGCGTACGTGTGCGTGTACGTTACGCGCTCTCTATATATCGGACTCGGAGCGTGGATTAAACGCGGGAAAAAAGTGAGAGTCTCTCCGCGGAGTGCGGAGCCTGAGACTACCGAGCGCGACCCAGTGATCGAAATATACGGAGCCTCGTGGAAATGAGCTATTGTATGCGCGAAGGAGGGAGGAGAAGCGCTTCTCGGTTTCGGCAATCGAGACCTTTTTGTTTGTCGATCGTCGACGGATCCGGCCCAGAGCACGAAATTTTCGGCTAAATGCGGAGAGAGGTGGAGAAGAGCTCATGTGGGCGGTCTACGTTACCTCGGGGGGGGGGGGGGCCTCGTTACACCACACGCGATAGGATGACTTTCTTTCGGCACTTGGTGTATACAAAAATAGATAGCCCGCGATATTTTCGGTCTGCGACCGTTTTGGAACGCAACCCGGGCTGTTATGCGCGCGTGTCTGTTGCCCAAGTAATTATATTCTCGCTGGGCTCGAATTAAGTTGGATGTGTGTATTTTTATGAATATCTTCGGGTCTATCGCGAGCGAAGGTATACACAGCTCTCTTTTTTTAACGTATATCTTGGCGAGATGGGAATTACCGTGTAATTATTTTTAATGTTCGAGCGGTTATTAGGTACCACGGCTTTCATACTTAACGTTTAAGAAGTAGAACATAACTAATATCGTTGGATGGATTTTAGAAATTCGCTTTTTTTTTCTTATCAATGGGTAAGGAAAAAAAAATGTGGTGGATTTATGTGTATTTGGTGAGCTGTTCGAAGACATATGCCAATTGGGTAGCGGTTATTGAATACATATTTATTTTATTACGAGGAATTAAATTTTTCTTTTTTAATTTATTTTACGTTAACTCACATGATAAACTTTTACAAGCAAATCTTCAGATCTACGTAGAAACCGAGGTAGAAACTTTATGAGCCCTTTCGCCGATAGCAACTGATTTACATAAAAATGAACGATTTATATAAAATAACAAGGCAACTGAATCAGCTTTCTATTTTTGCCGAGTTCGCGTCTTTACAAAAACCATCATCATGCAGCGAGCAAATCAAGTTCCGGCGTGATTCAGTGGACTAATGATCGCCGATGTCGTCACTGCATCGACCAACTTGTACATATCCCTCACATTGAGATAGTCGAGTATCTTGCTAATAACGCAATGGGGCAATTCCGATCGGCAAGCGGCGAACAGACAATCGTTCGCCTTATCGAATATAGGCGCGTAGAGATTTCCGGTTATGAAATTCACCTCGATCATGTTATCGTAGAGGGGAAACCGCTTGCTCGCCAGCAGATCCCCGAGGATTTCGCGCACGTTCGGCCGGCCGAGAAAGGTCACCAAGCCCCGGAGGTTCCCCGCCAAAAAGTCGTAGAGCTTCACCTCGTCGTAGAGGACGGTTCTCCTTATCTCCCTCAGCTCCTCGACGCAGCTCTCCTCGAACTCTCTGGCTTTATCGATTCTCGCCGTCGTCGCGCCAACAACGCGAGCGCTCAATCCCGCTATTCGCCTCTTGAGCAAGTAGCGATCGATCGTACGCCCTATTTTACCGGCGTATTCGTCGTTGCGCTCGAAGCAAGCCCCGTACATCAGCAATATTTCGATAACCTTCTCGAGCGCTTGCAGGTCCAATTTGACGGCCAAGCCGAGGGGCGTCATTCTCTCGCCGTGGCCGGCGTTAACGTCCGCCCCGTAGTGTATGAGCCGGAGCAGCGATTTCTTCATCTTGACGCTCATCACGAGCTTGTGCAGAGCCGTCAATCCGAAGCGATCTTTTATCTCCAAATCGGCCCCGCGATCCAGAATCAGCTCGACGACGTCCTCCCAGCCGTTGTATATGGCGGTGTGAAGGGCTATCTTGCCCCGGGCGTCGCAGCGGTTCACGTCCGCCCCGCGTTTTATCAGGGTCGCGCTGCATTGCCGAGAGCCCTTGTCTATGGCGGCTATTAGGGCTGTGCCGTCGTCGTCGTCGACGGGAGCGTTAACGTCGATCCCGAAATCCACGAGAACGTCAACGATTTCCGAATGGTCCTTTTCTATGGCCATTTTCAGCAGGCTTGGAGCGTCGTTATCCGCATCGTTCAACTCGGCTCCACGCTCGAGAAGCAAACGACACGCGTCTGCTTTGCCAAAAATTACAGCTGCGTACAAGGCTGTTCGGTTGCTCACGGTTTTAGCCTGGATATCGGCGCCGTGATCGAGAAGGATTTTCACGTTGTCCGAACGGCCGAATTGCGATGCCACGTGCAACGGAGTTTTTCCGTAATTATCGCGTTTGTTTGCGTCAGCCTTGTGTTCCAGGAGAATCGATAAACTCTAAAAGAACAAATAAAATGAGAAATTATTTCTGCTCCAGGAATAAGAGAAGTGCGCAAGTTTTGGAAACGTATGTACTTCGGAAGAATGAAGGCTTGCAGCTAAATGAAGCGCCGACCATCCGGCCAAATCTTGGGTATCGACATTCACGTCTGGACGTATCAAGGCGGATTGAAGTTTTTTACAATTACCGCTATAAACGGCCCAATGAAGTCTGCTGTACTTTCTTTTATTTGCGGGAAGTCGAAATTCTTCCTTTCCCTCGACGAGGTAAACTGTATGGTAAGTGAAAAATGGATATAGTATAATTAAAGAATTAATTTTAATGCATTTTGAACTATTTAATTGTTAGTATAGTTGTTAAATTTTTTGTAATACTTACGTGGTGTATGTAACCAATGATTTTCGTGCATATTTTATTAGCTATAAAACTGATAATTTTTTTTAAGGCTAAATATCGATCGTGAATAGTAATTTTAAAAAACTGTAATAATTGAAAAAACAAGATCTATATATTATATTTTACATTTGAGAGAAAAACGCGAGAGATGAATAAGCAGAGGTTTACGCGACAAAGTCTTAGCAGCGACTGTGCTAGCGAGTTTCTCTTGCCCATTTGAAGGACTAAAAGCGCAGGTAAATTTTCTACCTGGATTTAGGACCCTCCAGAGATTACCGAATGACTAGTAACTTTCGAATGTGAAAGCAAAAAAAATATTGTTACTAGATACCACTTTCTTATTAAAAAAATTACACAATTATTTTTATAATTATCTCATCGTTAATATCTTGAGACTCAACAATTTTCGAATAATTCATCAAACAATTTGCAATAAATTTATTAGTAAAATTTGAAGAATATTTATGAATAATAAATAATTTATAAATGATATCAGAATGACGTATTTCTGAATTTTTTTAATATGATAATCGGCTTGTGTGACAAGGGTAAATAAGAAATTCATTAACACATTTAAGCCGAGACAGACACAGCTTTAAAGACACAACCAAGTTTTGCGTTTGATCTTCGTTAAACAAACTTTAAGAATCTAACTATTCTATTTAAAATTTCAATATAATTTCTTAGATAAACAGTTCAACAAAATTGTTTATTTTAAGACACATGGATTGTTTGTTATTGCGGTAATTTTCATCCCATACATACCCAGGTTTATAAAAGATTGTAATAGAATGCTATTTTATGAAATAAAAACTTATACTTTTTGGATATTCAATTTTATTCATTTTATCGAACATAACAGTTCCAAGTTATTAATTTAATAGATACCCTGGTAGTAATCTTAAGCATTTCTTAAGCATTTTTTAGCTAATTAAGCAATTTCTAGCTAAAAATCCGATTTACTAGCTATTAAATGCTTAATCTTGCTTGATTTCTACCAGGATATAATTTGCGATGGAATACTAGAAGCCTCTTTCTATTTTTTTTTAGAAATACTGTACTGCCTGTTGCTTTGTGGCTCGTTCAGACCATATTCACTTAAGTTGTATACTAAAACATATCAGTTAGCTACTTTGAAATATTGTACTTTGCAAAATTGAAGTGCTGGTGATGACGTCTAAAAATTGTTTTAAAGAAATTAGTTTTAAGAATACGCATGTTTATTCAATACAAAAACGATAATCTTACCTTGCACTCTTGCAATGGTACTGCTGGCATATTGTTGCAATACTTTTCGAGACAAATATTTTGTGAGATATCATTGTCCGCAAGTCCATCCTAATAGAACATTATTTTAAACAAATTTAATATTATTTCGACGGTACAATATGAATTTCAGATAAAAGTCGCGTATTATTAGAAACATAAAAATTTGACAGTAAAACGGATAATATTAATACGGAAACTCACGGTTTTACGTAAAATTAGTAATAAATCCAAAATTTTAAACAACGCTTACCTTAGGTATGATGATAAGGAATAATGCAACTATAGCAATTAAATAAACAAAAGTAGTTTGCTTCAACATTTTAAAAGTTAGTTGTAAGATGTTGAGGAGGTATTATTAAATTATAAACTTGGTCTAAAAAAAGTCAATCCGAAGTTTCTTATATATACTGTTATTCGAGAAATGTAAGATTATTTCATACTAGCATTATTTAAACATAATTTACAATTTTGATTGATTGGTCACTCAATAAATTTTATTTATGAAATTGCAGATAACAGAATATTTAGTACTTTAAATTCGGTAAATCATACAAGTTATGAGATTAGCCATGCGAGACGTTTGTATGAAAGGAGAATACGTAGTCTAATAATATTTTTGTAACCGAATACATTGTCTTATCTTGAAATTTTCGTTTTAAGACAGTTAATATCGAGTATCTACTTAATTTTAATTTTTTTTTTCACTTTTGAATTAATGTGAATATGTTTGAACTAGAAAATTGCATTTTAATCACGATTCCAATTCACATGTTTGCTTTTTAAAAGTTTCGCAAATTTTTGACAAATTTAACCGTAATAAATTAATAATTTTATGATGATTAATTCTTAAAATATAATGGTAATACATATTTAATGAAGTAAACTTTTTTTTTATCAATATTAATTTTACGAAATAGTACATTACGCAACAAGGGAGGTAAAGTAAAGAAAGGCTCAGATCTCACGAAAATTGTCACCCGAGGCGAAGCCGAGGGTAAGAATCGTGAGATCTGAAGCTTCTTTACTACCTCCCGTGTTGCGTAAACGATTTTTCATACCTGCGCGGGAGAAAAATGTCGCTTTCTGCCGACGCAGGAATGAAAAATTAACTAAATTTTGTTTGAAATAAGAAATTGTGAAATCTATTAAATATTCATCTAAAATCGATATACCTACCAATTTTTTTATTGCATTAAATTTGTTTAAAACGTCGTATTTACTTTAATAATATTCATTATCTGTTAATTTTCATTCACTCAATTTAACCGTTTCAAAAAATCCTTGACTCGTGCAGCAAAATGTAAGGTTGCAAAAAGAAAGTTGTCAATGGAACGTTCTAAAAATTGTATCAAAAGTATTAATTTAAACATAGTATATATTTAACAAAAATACAATAATTACCAAAAAGTTAATATGTTATTTTAAAGACTATGTCAGGCATTTAGTTTATGAATTAATTTAGAGGAATTTTAGTATCATGGTGAATACGCGAAAAAAGAAGTCAGAGAAATTTTTAGATATTTTTTTCAATATGTATTCTGTCTTAATGCAATATCTCATATTTATCTGCTTTAATTCTAATTTCCGCTAGTCATGGGTTTTTATTTTTTTCTCACCAAATTAATCCTCTACACTTTTTTTTTTAAATGAGTACAAATGTATCTTCAATAAATCTTTCGAGAAAATGAGAGTAATTTAAATAAACATTTATATTTTTACAAGTTTTAAAAAGAGATAACTGCGCCTGTCGCCTTACCTTTGATCTGTCGAGCAATATCAGGTTGCCAACGCTATAGGGGAATCCGTTTAAACAATCGCTGCCTCTTATGTTTATTTAAGTTCCAAATGCGGTTCGTAATGCGTGAGATAAAAACAAAACAATCAAAAAAAATTTTTTCTAATAAATTTGAGAGAGAGAGAGAGAGAGAGAGAGAGAGAGAGAGAGAGAGAGAGAGAGAGAGAGAGAGAGAGACAAAAAAAA
>JAPYYQ010001068.1:0-40794 GCA_030522585.1 Anagyrus pseudococci | reverse complement strand
TTGAAGTCGTTCACCGATAAAAATTATGGTAGGAAACAAGGAGGTCCAAGATTACCGTTGGAACTACCATAATTTTTACCGAACCAGTCTCTCCGTGTATATATACGGGCTGTAAATCACGCTCCAACGATATTCGACGCTTTTCTGCGTGCGTACGTCAGAAACAGTTGACAAGACCCTTTAAAGCTAGCGGGACACTTTGACCAAGCTTTATTGAAAACGCCGTTAAGACTCTCTGTGGCGAACGAAAAAAAAGTATCGAAACGGTAAAAGGAGCAAAAAGAAAGAGGGAAAGCACACGTGTGCGCTAGTCCGGCCGCGAGAACGGTCAGTTTGTTTATGCCCACGTTATTTTTTTGTCTTCTTCAAAAATGGCCATGTGCCGGGCATGCTTTATATTTCTCGTCGCGGGAGAGTAGCATATTAACCCCGGCGGGCAAGCGGTTTCTACCTGTTGGCGCTTAGGCCGCACACACCTCTCTCGTTATATGACTTTGTGTATGATTTACAGTTTGGCTTGTTTTCGGGGGGCCTTTGCTCCTCTCGGTTATATAGCTGCGAGTGTGGGACGTTTGAGGACACGAGGTTTTTGTTGCTGTACACAGACACGCAGATGTTTTTGGTCAGCGATACGCGTAAATATTGATGAAACTCGCTATAGCCCATCTGTGTTTTGGTAAATAGAGAAAGTGTATGATTATGCGTAAAATTAGAAGCGAATTTTTCGAGGTTAGGCGGTGAAAACAGGCGGTACGCGTACTTATTTTTTGTGTAATGTTTATAACCTTGTTGGAGTGTTTGTTCGGAGCAACTTACCTGTTTGCAATTGTTCGACAACTAAATCCGTTTCGGCTGCCGTGGCGCGTCTTTCAAATGATTTTTTTTTCATCTTGAGTTTTAAAAATAAACATCTTTTAAAAAAGGAGAAAAAAAAGTCCAAGAAACTGCCGTTCTGAGAAACACCCCACGTTAAAAAGGTATATGGCTATACACACTACCGTACGCACCTCGAACCTTCCAAGTCCGCGAAATGTCGTCGGCTGCTACGCGCACGTACACAACTATTTACAGGTATATTAGCCGATGTATGTACGTATACATACGTGCGTAGATTTTCGGGTACACACGAACGCAAGGCGGAACGAAGAACGTTAAAAGACAAGAGTAGGAGGAGAAAGATCTTAGAGTGGGCCTGGCTTAGGCCGATCGAGCGCAGCCATTGGCCGGAGGCTTCTCCCTCCTCCGCGGCCCCGCGGCGCCGGCCGACACCGAGAGAGCGCGGCAGTTTCTCAAGGAGCTCCGGCGGCACTTACTCGTTCAGCGTTTCTCACCCCGTTGACACCGCCGAGAATCACTCGTATCTCTCGCGTGCAACTCTCTCTCTGGCTGTCTCACCCACCCCCAAACACAACATCGGCTCGATTTCTCGTGAATCTTCTCCGAGCCCATCAGTCGAAAGAGAGAGAGTAACATCGCGAGCCCGAGGAATTCCGGAGCAGCGGGGACTCGTTGACAATCCGGAGCTGAGGAGCCGCTCGAGGGGACGATAAGCGAGAGGAGGACCAGCAGCAGGTATGGCGAGTATGGTTAGCGCGCCGATCAACGTGCCGCTCGGACACGGCGGCCGATCTCATCATTACGGCCACCATCATCGGCACGCCTACGTCACGCACAACCGCTACCAAGCCGCGGACATCTTCGCCGCGTTCAGGAAGTCCTCGCCGCCCCAGCAGCCTCAGCAGCCGGTCTCTCAGCAAGCGAGTAGGACGACCTACTTTCCCCTCAATCCGAGCCTCGAGGACGAGCTCAATCGGCTCTTCTCGGATTTCAGGGTCGATCACGTCGCCACCTCGCCAAGAAGTAAGTTGCACATTTTCTTTTTTTATCTCTGATTTTTAATGCGCGCACTTGGATTCATATTCAACGCCGATTTTTGCTTTGAAACAAGACGCGCTTCGATTCGCTTAGTCGTAACATCAAAATGTGCGTCTCGCTCTACTGTCCGAACATCGACGCGAGTACCCAAATTAATTTTGAAGCACAAGCGTAAACAAAGAGAGGTTTATACCGGGCAGCATGTCAATAGAAGTATGTCATCGCGTTAATCGCTTGTATATTAGCCGATTGTAATTCGGCCAACGGAGAGAACAAACGATTATCACGGCCGGCTCTCGTCAACTTTCCACGATCGCCTTCCCAATAACCCAAATTTTCTTCCCTTCGCGGCCATTCCAAACGAACGTTCCTTCCCTCCCCCTCGTTCGCTTTCAAAAAAACATGTCTTCCGCACGCGTTTTACACGCATGCATTCAACGCGCGCTCGAACAGGCCGACTTGTTCGCACGGAAAAACCCGCAGAATCAAGCCCTCCCCCCCGACGTATTACGTCCTTTGTCACCGACTTGCTGGCGCCGGCGAGCGAGCGACGCTCCTCATCAAAGGCCTCTCTTACCGCGCGCGGCACTTGCGTTCGTGCGACCCCGCAAAATCATAACAGGCGTCAGTCTTCCTCTCTCTCTCTCCCTCCCCCCGCCCCTAGGTATACGACACACACGCTTAGCTTAGCGGTCCCTGCGCTTTGTTTTGAAAAAAAACATCAGCCCTGCCGCCGCTGCGCGCGATTCCGAGAAACGGAAAAGCTTTCGAGAGCCTCCTCTCTTTGCCCGCTTCGTGGAATTTCACGGGCATGTATAGGCAGAGAGCAGCACACTTTTTGCCTCTCCTTTTAATGAGCCCGACTTTGGATTTTTGTTGTTGCCACGCGCGCGCGGACGCGTTCGACAAGCGTTTATGACGGGGGGGAGGGAAAATGCCGATTAGAGGCTCCCCGAACGGAAAACAAATAGGGCTGTAATGGGGCTAACGTATGGGCTTTGCTCACTAAGCCAGGGGCCCCATTACAGCCCTATTTCTTTTCCGTTCGGGTCTATTCGTTTTTTTTTGTTCGGTGAGAATAAGAAGTTGATATTGTATCGACGATGAAAGATTTGTATAATAACGCGGTCGGATTGCAGTATGGGTATTCTCGAATAGACTTGTTCGTTCGTCTGTGAGACTGTGGTAGTAAGAGAGCGAGAGAAAGTGATATGAGAAGAGCACCGCACCTCATTGTTTACGTTCTCGATACACGACTTGTCGATGGAAGGACAAGGACGTAGCAGCGTGTGTACCGGCTGAAATCGTCGGAGCGAATATATACGTACAATGACGTTGCTTGAAGTAGTATATCTGTATATTCAAACATCTCGAATTTTATGGGTTTTATCTTTTCGTATTTGGAAATGACGAAATTTTGTTTATATAAATATTGTTTAAACGAGAATGTATTGAGAGAAATATAAAACTCCGTTCGCTGCTGTTGATCGTATTACTCTAGCGCGAGTGCCTTTTAGTTTTCAGCACTTGTGCGTCGTCGATTTACGACTTTCCGAAGCTCCGATGTCTGACGCTTGAAAATCACTGTCAACGCAATAAGATTGAGATATTTTTGCTTGTATATAGGCGGTTTGCTTTCACACGAGTTGATAACTTGATTAATATAAAATATCAGTTTATAGAAAAATGAATTATTGTAAAAATTATTAATTTTTGCTTGATTTTCCAGCTGACGAAATTTGGGAGGAATTCAAACATAATGGCAAAGACTTTGAGTATTGTCCTGATGACAGTTTAACTCCATCGCCATCGAATAAGAAAAAGAGCAAGAAACCACTTCCAACGGAGTGCGTATTCTGCAAGAATAATGGTGAAGATATTAAAATATACAAGAAACATCTTTTAAAGGATGCTGAGGGCAAAATTCTATGCCCAATCTTAAGGTAAGTTTCAAACTTGTTCTTTTGACTGCTCTTTTGCAGTCCATTAAGTTATATTTGAATATTATTCACATTAAAATTGTAACAATTATATTTTTACAGAAGATACACTTGCCCAATCTGCGGGGCAAACGGAGACGCAGCGCATACTATTAAGTATTGCCCCAATAACAAGGCAGGCCAGCAAACTCTGGCCTCCATGAATTCGCTAAAGATGTTGAGGAACAGCACTGGTCGACGTCGTTCCAAGTAAATTAAGCTACTTTTGACCTGATTTTTATCAGAGATTTTTTTTACAATTTTGTAATCGAGATGGCATTTTTGAATATTTTTAATTAAAAGTTGATTTATTTGTCAAATAGGACAAATAATTGCTACTTTTAATTAGTTTGCAGCTACTTATTATTTGATCATAAAAAAGTAAAGTCAATAGTGGCTTTTACAAGTATAAGTAGATTTATAATTGATCTGTACATATTTACGATTTTTATAAACCAAAGCGTTTGCTACCTACTATTAAGTAATGAAAAAAGATTTACGTGTTCCACTGAATCAACGTAAGGAAATTAGATTAAGATTTACACAAGGATTTTGTTTGATTAGATATTTGACAAATGTAAAATTTGATAATAACTGATAATGTTTAACAGTATTTGTTTTCGATCAATGTGGGTGACTTTTACCCCGTTTTACAATTTGCACTACTTTAAGTGCAGTTGCGACTAATAATGACTTAAGAAAGTTGAGGATTAGAGGTGTGGAGTAATGGTTGTAATAATCATTTTCACGAGATATTGGGTTTCAAAGTTACTGCTGGAACAGTTTTATAAATGTTCAAGGCTTTATACATAATAAGACGTAGTTTTATAAGTTGAAAATTTTAATTTTTAAGCGTATTTATATATGTGCATAATGGCATTGCATAATTATACTTTGATGCAATTTCAGTAATTTTACTACTTTGCTACGGGTTTAATGAGCATTAGTGCATATTTTTTTGTGAAAAATGAATATTCTATGTTATGTCTAAGCTAATACTGCTGAGTTTAAACAATTTGAATTTTTTCTGTTTTGTATTTTTTTTTACGTTATAAATTAAAAATGAAATCATAATAATTGCATTTTCAAAAGTTCCGAGATTAAACTAAATTGTATACTATTTAAAAATTGTAATTACAAAAATTTCTTAATTGTATCATAAAAATTATAAATCATATGATATTCAAACTTCTACTTTTGGTTAGGTAGTTGAATACTCAAATTGTAATCAAATTTAATTGTGCTTATCTTTATATATATATTTGTTTTGAGAAACCATCTTTTTGTTTGATAAGTTTGTATTGCTTTAAAAAGTTCCTTAAACAACTTAATTAAAAAATTCTAGTTTAAGAACAAGAAAATTTACTTTGATAAGTAATATTACAATTAACTATATGAAAATTAGTTTGAGATAACTTCTCTCTTGATACTTATTTTACAATTGTAAAAATTAAAAAATTTTACTTATGCTATTTTGACCTGAATAATATATATACATTAGCATAATTTCATTTAAGTAACACAATTTTCTGTGTATGTTTTAATCCATGCAATAATTAATTTCGTCTTTTTTAAACCGAATTTCGCTGTACGTTTATGAATTTTTTAAAACTACTTTAAGCAAGTCACAATCAAGATATGAATTATTTTCGTTAACAACTGGTTCATATTGTTCACCATTTATTTCTAAACTTGTGTTAAAATAGTTTTCTCTTTGAATTATTGCATTAGTATAATGAAATTTCGCTTATTTTACATTAAAATTAATTTTCGAATTTTAGTACAGCATTTTTATTTTAATAATTAAATTTTCTAAATAATTTTTTACTTATAATTCTTTCCATATTCATATAAAATAGTTGATGCGATCGTCAAAAACAAAATTATAAATATACTAATTTTCAAATACGTATGTTGTAGACATACTTTTTATAACAAATGTATTAATATGTTATATGTTCGTCTCATTTATGTAAACTATAATTATTGATTAAAATAATACGCAATTACTAAATACTCACTACTTTCATTTTTATTCACCTTGAACTATTCAGTTATGAAAGTGTATATGCTAATGTCCATTATAAACTTTACTACATTGTTATATCAATGATTTTAGAATAATAAAAGTTTTTTCTCTGTATGTTAACGGTTGACAGCAACTAAATTACATTTTGAATAGTACACATACAAAACTGTGATAATAATCTTCAGGCAAAAAAAAGTACACCTTTGAATTTCGTCATGTTGCGTTACTGTGTGGTGTTAAAAGAAAAGTTGTTTTGTTGCCGCTCAATTAACTCTCCCAGGTCATTTGCTCACGTTATACTTGTCGAAACCGTTCTCGCATTATTTTTTAAAAAAATGTTTATCGTTATAAAAAAGATTATATTTTTATTCAAATTGTTTATACAACACTTGTAAAATTACCGCATCACGTGTGTGTGTGGGTGTACCAAACAGCTTTTATTTGCTGATTCTGTTGCACATACGCGCAAGATAAGATCTGTCGAGTTAAGCGCACGTGAATGAGGACACCGCGAAAAAGTGTTTCAGATACGACTTGTGCTTTACGCGTCTAATGTAGTAATAAAGATTCGGATCTGCGAGGGCCAGAGGATGCTCGGCATACCTCTTTGATAACGTTGTACTGGAGTTCATACGAAAGTGATACGCTTGCTAATACAATTAAGACGAGATCGCGTGCGACGTTATAGATACCTTCGTGAGAAGACTTAGATAAAGATGAACCAAAACAAAAATGTGCATACAGAGTTGGGGTATACGTATATACGTATCGAATTCCAATCTGTCAAACCGACTTTTCTTTGAAAAAGTTCGTTGGCACTTGTCTCTTTGACAAAGCTGAATATTTAATAGAAAGTTTTATCGGCTGACCATCTGCGATGAATAATAAAATTCGCGTGACACTTGATGCTCGCTCGGCGCGCGCGGTTGCGGAAAAGCCTACTCTACGCAATTGGAAAAAAAATAGTCGGCTTCCAAAGTCCAGTTTCGCGCGAGACGCGGAGATGCGATGTTCGCGCGTTATGGAACTTTTTTTTATAAAAGTCGAATTGGAATAGCTTTTATAGCGAGATAGTTTTAATCGCGTTGCTCGTGAAAAGTATTTTTTTAATTTAATTTATGGATAGATTCATCTAAATGTAAAAAGAAATGAATTGTGCTGATTTTGCAAAATGTATAACGAAAACGAGAATTTCAGAATATTCGAATATTTTCGAAAATCTACCGTTCCTTTATGGATTTCATAATTTCCTATAATTTCGCGTAATCTTTTCCATCCTGCCTGCATAATCACTAAGAAAAGTAGGTCAATCACTTTGGTTATTCCGAATAGTATTACTGGACACTTTGACCTCCGGGTTTTACGTCTTATTCATTGCACTTTCTAGAAGCTACAAACGTTGTAACAACATTTTCGAACACGACACTTTTTCCTCTGCACTAAAAATTAAAAAAAAAAAAGTTCTGCTCTCAATTTCCAACAAGTATCTGCTCTCAAAACACAAAAAAAAAACTAGGTGACATAAAATTTAAAATTTCGCTACGTCATTGTCACTTCTCTTTCAAAATATCCCAAATACCTGCCACACAATTCACAAAAGCTCAAAAAGTCCCCCGCGCAGATTTCACTCCGACCCATTGCAACTTGTCGCAACACACCGACACATTAAAAAAGAAAAAGTTTACAAATGCTCAATGAATAAAACCCCCCTTCTCCAAATCTCCAACCAGACGCGGTTCTTTTGTCCCGCGATAATTAAAATCCAATCCCGCGTGGCTCGGCGTGAACGCGACTAACCGGGCCCAGTTATAATCGTCACGCTCCGCTGCCCTGCGCTCCGCGCTCTACAGGGGGAATCCCCGAAGGGAAAGCTCCATTCGCGGTGCAGCAGCAGTTCGATAGTAATCGCCATGCGTCCGAGCGCGTTGCTGCTGCTGCTGCTCCTAACTCCCTGGGCAGTGCACTGCTTCGACAACGCTTTCGATGACGAAGAGACGAGCCTCGACTCGGCGAGTGTTCAGGGCAACCTCACCGGGGTGCCGGTCGGTCGGACGTTCCTGCTGCTGCATCTGCTCAAGGAGAAGCTGCACAAGCTCCACGGCCTCGAGAAGATACCGACGTACCCGCCGGTGCCGGTCGGCTGTATTTGCGTCGCGTTTTACCTCTGCGGGCCGAACGGCACCATAGCCACCGACATACCTGGCCTCATCGATGTTAGGTGAGTCTCGATTGGTATACAGTTGGAGTACGCGTCGTTGGACTTGATTTTTTAAAATTTCGATTTTTTTTTCTGTCTAGGACCTATCGACGGTGCACCGGGGACTTCGAGGTCTGCTGCTACCTGCGCATCGTGGTGCCTACGGCGCCGCCACCCGTGACCCTGCCCACGACGGTACCCACCACTCCGTCGACCATACCCACCACTCCGTCGACCATACCCACCACTCCGCCGACCACGCCCACTACTCCGACGACCATGTCCACCACTCCCTCAACGATACCCACGACACCCTCGACCATACCCACAATGCCATCCACGACGTCGTCCACTACGACTACTCCAAGGCCTACCACACCGTCGACCATACCAACAACGCCATCGACTACACCGACGACGACGACCACCACGGCACGGCCAGTACCAGTGCCGTACGTCTACTGCTACTGCGTTCCCATTTACACATGCCCCATAGCTGGGGGTGGCTCGGTGCCTAGCACGGGCGTCATCGATCCGCGCCTCCAGCTCGCCAGCACCTGCACGGGAGCCTACGTCTGCTGCAGTTACTACACGGGTTAGCTCCTCTCATGTACCCATCCAAAGCCTCGTTAAATAAAGCAAACCAATTCACATGTTACCATCGTGTCAGCAGGTACGGCACCAGCAGCGTTTCCCCAGTACACGCTGCCCCAGCAGCAGCAGACGATCGTCGTACCGCAGCAGCCGGTGGTGATACCCCAACAGCCCGTGGTCATACCGCAGCAGCCGGTGGTCATACCCCAGCAGCCCGTCGTCCTGCCACCCATCGTCTACGGCCAGAGCTGCGTCTGTCTGCTGCTGGCCCAATGCAGCCTCGGCTACATGCCGATCACCGGCCTCGTCAATCTCGATCCCCGACTCGTGCTCGCTCGCCAAGGCCAGCCACCCGGTAGTTGTAGCGCCGGCAGCATGTGCTGCAGAATCCAGAACACGGGCAGTCCAGCTCAGGTGGTATCCCAGCAACTGCCCCTTCCGGTCTCTGCCAATGTGCCTGCGCCGATTCCGGTGGTGCAAGCCAACATCGGCGCGTCTCCAGCTAGCCCTGCGGTCGATATAAAAAACAAAGGTGCGCTTATCTATGTTTACATGTTTTTATCAAGCTTGGATTAGTTACTAATTGAGAGCGTTACGATTCGCAGGGACTGCCGACGCCTGCATTTGCATCCTGATGGAACAGTGCGCCGATGGTCAAGCGGTGACGTACGACGGTATCGGAGCGATCGACCCCCGCTTCGGACCCTGCATGAGCGCCACCCTCGTCTGCTGTAGGCTCCAGGGCAAACAGAGATCTAACATCGTCATTGCCGAGCCGAGCAATAACAGTCCAGTCTACGCTTTGCCCGCGCTTCGGCTTGGACAGCAGACCCTCGCGCTGTGCGGACAGCGAGACGCGACTTACGCTAAATCACGTATTTTGAATTTTTTTTTAAAGAAGGGCCATTGATTTTTTAATGAGTCTTTTCTTAAACATTGATTTGAATTTTTGTAGCCGCACCAGGCCCTGGTAACGCGTACTTTGCCGAGTTTCCCTGGATGGCCCTATTGCTGATCAGACGCCCTGGTAGCCCTGATGTACTTCAATGTGGAGGCTCGCTTATAAGCAGTCGAGTTGTCCTTACCGCTGCGCACTGCGTTGTCGGGTGAGTAACGCTGTTCGCCAACTAGACTAACAATTTTCTATCGATTTACATGGACCAATGCGAATGAACGTACTTACAGGAACGATCCAAGTAGCCTAATGGTGAGACTAGGCGAGTGGGACACGCGCAACGCCAACGAGCCACTGGTGCACCAGGAATTGGCAGTACAGAGCATTATAGTTCATCCGCTGTACACGTCGTTCCCCAATACCCTGTACAACGACGTGGCCCTCGTGCTTTTAGCCACGCCAGCCACCTACGCTGTTAACGTAAGACCGATCTGTCTGCCTGCCTACGGCCAGAGCTACACCGAGGGCACTGTTTGCTACGCTACGGGATGGGGTCGTAGCTCGTTTGGTAGGTCGAGTTTGTTAGGAAGACGTGTATAAAGGCTGTTAATCTGACCGAGGGTGTGGTTTCAGGCCCCAATGGCGAGTATCAGGCGATCCTGCGCAAAATCGATCTGCCGATCGTCGGCAATGCCAACTGCCAGAGTAGACTGAGGCAGACGAGGCTGGGACCGCTGTTCCAGCTACATCCGAGCTTCATGTGCGCTGGTGGCGAGGAGAATAAGGACACCTGCTATAAAGATGGGGGAGGGCCACTCGTTTGCTCGGACCCGACTACTGGAAGGTTCATTCAGGTAAGGGAGGAATTTTGGAGGGGGATGGTATTATGAAGTGGTTGGTTTGACTATTGTTTGGTTTTCTTTAGGTTGGAATTGTTTCCTGGGGCATCGGCTGTGGAGATAGAACACCCGCGGTCTACGCGAGCGTCGCTCAAGCCCAGCCCTGGATCGCTCAGCAGCTTACGTTATACGCAGTTAATACTTAAGACGTAGATTAACGTTCGTTGGATCATATAACATTCTTGTGTGTTATTATGTGATCTAGTCTGCAGTTTACACTCGTGTGATATGGACATTATTGCTTTAGTCTGATTTTTCATTTTTTTTTAGTTTTTTTTTTCGTAGAATTGTATAGCCAATGTGTAAATAATTTAAATAGAGAACTGTATAACTTTTTATTTGTAAGGTAGATTTTTATTTTAGCGACAATAAAGATTGTTCATTGAATACGCGTGACGATTTATATTTACCATTCGATAATTTATAATTACGTGAATACACGTGACATTTGGCGCACAAACAAGTGAATAAGCTTTGAAAAAGAGTTAACCCTTTTATCGCAGTTCACATCAATTTTTAATAAGTTTTAGTAGTAAGATTAGTAATAATTACTAGTACTCGTGTTCAAAATTAGCAATATTTGAAAATTAAAAAAAAATGCTAAGCCTGTCTATAAGAATCCACGAAAACGGCGAGGACGAGATTTTGTCGCGTCTAAAATGGGTCATTGAACTGCCTCGCCGGCACTGGGAGTTGAATAAACACTGCACCGATCCCTTATTACCGAAAACCTTGCCCGATCTCGATTTATCGACAGATGAAGTAAGTTAAACGCAAACTGAACGATGTTCATTTATTTCATTGTTATGACGTTATTTTCTTTCAGAGTAAATTATATTGGCACCTTTACACGGCCAAAGGAAGACGCGATAAACTTTATCGTAAGAATTTGACTTACGCCATAAATTCGACACTTGCAAGGTATGCTTAATTTTTATTGCAAACTTTTTCGATGTTTTCTTGAATATTAATCGTTTATCCTCTTCTGACAGGGCGTTACACGACAACAATGTGTCATTAAGATACGTCTACCTTTCGAAGAATTTAATTAATCTCGACAAATTTGAAGATATTTTAAGTAGAAACACTTTCATACAACACGCAGCCGATTTTATCCGGTAGTACACAATTCAATAATTTCATGTTTTATACGAGAAGTTTTCATGAAATTTTTATTCTAATAATTTCAGATCACAATCGTGTTTGGAAGTAGTCTGCCTGGAGAATCTCAAATTGACAAAGCTCGAAGGCCACAAAGTATTGTCAGCTCTGTCGTCGTCTTCTCACTGCATAAAATTTCTTTTCATTTGGCGATTATTTCGAAGAAACGAGTACGCGCAGCACAAAAAAACCAAGTACTTGACAAATTATTTAGCCATTGAGAATTACGAGCCTTCCTTCCGAAATCACTGGCTGGAAACTATTACGACTTTGAAGCACATAGAAACGCTGTCCATAAATTATTCCTACATCGCTTCAAAAACTGGAGATTTCTTAATTTTCATAGCTAGGTAGGATTTTGTGGACTTTTTAAAATTCATTGGTTTTGTTCAAACGAAATTTTACAGTCATTTAGAACACAATTGGAAATGGTTGCAACTTTTGTGCTTACCGGAAGAGCTGCCTGATCGCATAAATTCTAAGGGAGAGAAGATATCAGTGACGATACCAGATTATGCTTGGAATGTCGCGCGTCGATTTTCACCTAAATTAAGAGTACAGATAGTCCTACGTTAGTACAGCGAAATTTCCTTGTTTAGAATAAGAATTTCAAAACTATTTTAAAATTTTTAAATATTCTGTAATATTGACTTTATTCAATAGTCGGCATGTCCGAGTACGATCATCAGAAAAGATTCATGACGCCAAGCATACCCACTCACACAGTTGTCTTGTCGACCAATCGAGAACTGCTCTTCCACAAGCCTTGCATGAT
This sequence comes from Anagyrus pseudococci, assembly GCA_030522585.1. Taxonomy (NCBI): domain Eukaryota; kingdom Metazoa; phylum Arthropoda; class Insecta; order Hymenoptera; family Encyrtidae; genus Anagyrus; species Anagyrus pseudococci. The sequence goes on along the minus strand of JAPYYQ010001068.1, from coordinate 28,390 downwards.
AGATTGTACTTTAAAAACCATATACCTTTGGTATCATCGGCATTTAGGTAAGAAACATATTTATAAATTCCCTTAAAATTTCAAAACAATTTACAAACCATCGTCTCTACGTATTTCAGTCCGATTATATCTGAATTTATGGAATCATCGAGAAATGATAGATCATCACTTGAGAAAAATTTTTCCAAAACTACCCAATTTAGAGATTTTCGAGTATCTGGGCGAGCTGAAAGATCCAATAACAATATGCACAATGTGTTGTCAGATTAAAATCGGAACCTGCGGTGAACTATTTCAACTGTTTTTGCTTGTAACAGGTGAAAAATGTTGTTCTTTTTTTTTAACATTTTTTTTTTGCTTGCAGCGATAAAACGCGTGGACATGCAGCTGCAGATACGAGCGGATAAGGGGAACAAGAGCAAAGATCGCATGTCGAAGATAAAAAAATTTTTGAAGTGTTTCGATCGTACTTTCGACGAAATGGGGGTCACCTTTAACGTCCGGACTTATCCCGCCTGAAAACTGTGTTCGTTTCGTAATCTTGTAATTAGTCCATTATTAAAATTTTTTCCAATAGTGTTTAGTAGTGATGAAATTTAATAATAACACATGAATCGTTTTAATACTCAAATTACATTTTATTATGGCTTATTTTACACATTAATTATTTTTTATTATTTACACATTAATTTAATCAATAATTTTTACAAATTAAAATAACCGTCAAAAGGAACTAAAAAAAACTTAAAACTAAATGGTTAATAATAACCATCGTCATTTCAAAAATATCCACAAGTCGAAATGTTCAAACTGTAATCACAGTTAACCAACTCATTGAATCATCACTCCATCAATTCAACGTTCAGCGTTCGCTGGGCCAATCTCCTTATGTTCTTTTGCACGCGAAACGAAGTAAGCCGTGCCTCGGGCCTCTCGTACCAGCACTCGTTCATCATCAATTCCATGTTTTGTAGAATCTAAAAAAAACACATCCCATTATTCTCCAAAAAAATAAACATTCTCTCAACGTTCAGTATGTAACTCACCTGATCGTTCTGCCAAGCCTCGGGGCATGTAGGTCTGCGTTGCTCGTCGACGACCAGCCTCCTCATGTCCTCCAATCTCGGCTCCACCTCGTCGTCCAGCCACTCCGAATAGGGAGGTGCGTAATCAAGAGCGACGTCGGCGCACCTGCGGCAGACCTCCCAGAACAGCAAGCCCAGGCTGTAGACGTCAGCGCGGAAAAAGCTCTCCAGCCGGCTCGTGTTGATCCTGTAACGAATTCCTCGTTCAGTCTCTTCGCTCCTGTCATCATCTTCCTCGATTCTCCAACCGAACTTACGTCTCGTTCAATCGCTCCGGGCTCATGTATCTCTTGCATCCCAGCCGATTGTCCGGCTCGGCCTCGTCCAGCTTGTCCTGGCTGAGGGCGTAGCCGAGCTCGGCGATGGCGCACTCGCCGTTGTCCTTAACGACGACGCTCGCCGACGTGAGATTGCAGTGGGCCAAACTAGGCTTGCCCTTCGTCCCGGTGATCTCGGTGTGGAGGTAGAGCAGTCCGTTCGCCAGGCTCAGGCACATCTTCAGCATCTCCTCGTGATCGAGCGGCTGAGCGAGCTGTTGCAAACAAAAAACGGCTGCGTTTATGTAAGACCCAAAAACCTGTATCCAAAACCAATGCCAAGACGCGCTCACCTGATTGAGGTAGTTCCTAAGCGAGCCGCGCGGATGATGCTGCACGACCGTCCAGTACCTCAGGCGATCGGCCAACTGCACCGTATCGCTGCCTATGTACCCAAGCACGTGATCGTGTCCCTTCCTCAGCAATATCGCGTAGACCTCGGTCTCCCGAGCCCACAGTGGCTGACTGTGCGCCCCGCATATCTTCACCGCGACGTTCTCGCCGTGCCAGACGCCCCTCCAAACCTGCCTGTACCCAAAGCTCCCGGCCGCGTTGTGCGTGAGACACTCGCGCAACGATATCTGCCGGGCGAGCGTGCGCTGGGTCATGCCGGTCGAGTCGGAGTTGGAGCTCACCGGGCGCTCCATCTCCTGGGAGTTGGATGGGCTCGGCGGCGACCTACGCGGCCCTACTTCGTTCTCGTAGTGCAGGCTGCAGCTGCTCGCGCCGCTGCTTATTACGTAGATGCCCGTTGCGTCGGACAGGGAGGAGCGATCGGTTGCCGAGTTGCCGGTCATCGAGCTCTGGGATTTCGAGCGGCGCTTCTTGCCTCGGCTGCTGGCGAACGACCAGAGGAAGTTGAGGAAGAGCGCGAGGAAGAAGAGCATCGATATGCCCTGGACGACGTAGCGCATGCGGAGCTCGTGCTTAGCCACGCTCGTTATCAAGCCGACGTAGTCCGTTAACGATACTGCGAGAAGAAAGGCACAAAAAAAATCGGTTATTGATCGGTATACCGTCACACAAGTGTGGGATAGCTATGGATCCGTTGCTTACCATTGGGCTTGTCGTCGGCTATGAGGGTAAAGTTGCCGGCGTTGCACAGCTCGCCAGCGCAGCACTCGGCGTAATACTCTCCGCCGACCCTGTTGCTTGCCGATTTCAAGAAAGCCCGGGTCTTGCAGTAGAACGGCACGTGCTCCCGGTTGACGATGCAGCCCCGAGCACCGCGTTTCCTCCCGTCGGCATCGCGCACGGTCATCTTGTAACACTAACGACAGACAGAACGATCAATTAAATTGCATTGGTTTTGGAGAGATTGTGTTACGGGAGGGAGGGGGGGACTTGTTTTGCTTACTTTTACGGCATTGTTGCAGATCGCGAGATTGCTGGAGACGCAGTCGTTGCCGTCGCACTCGTAACAGCTGATCCTTCCCTTTGCCGGCTTCATACTCACGAGTTCGAATTATTCGCAATGTCGAACTTGTTTGATCCCAATGTTTACGCGCGTGATTGGTTCCGTAAGCGAATATCGGTGAGTAATACAGTTGCGCACTGTATACGCTGCGTATGACACTTGATAAAAACTATGGATTTGTTTTTTTCTCTTTTTTCAAAACACTTGACGAAGTCGATTGTTCGCCGCTGACGTCCGTTTCGCTTGAACTGAAGAGCAGTACTGAACGAGCTTGAGAATCTGCCAAAGTTTCGTTAGGAACGATCGAATAATCGTGGTAATTGAGCTCGGCGCCTAGGGACTATAAGAGTAGGAGAGAGAGAGAGAAAGACTATTGGCCGGGGCGATGAGCCTTTAATGGGGCTCCAGGCGCTTTTCAGGTAAATCACCTGACGCGCCGGATTTTATTTACGCAAATGAGCTTAATATTCGCCGAATTCACGTATTGTCGGCCTCAATATCTATAAGGAAACACGGGTGCGGTTATGGGTAATAAAACGTCCGGCTGCCTGGTGATTTTTGTAATACGCTGCCGGGGTTATACACCATTATCGGTTTGTTTATTGGCTTTTAAAATCCGCCAACGTATACGTAAAACGTGACGATATACGCAAATCTGTTTAAATACCGAAATAAAATTATAAATTTTATACGAAAATGATTTTATTTTTTCTATATATATAACAAAGTAACTTGTCTTATGTATACAATCAGCATTAGGTACATATATATATAATAAAATTACAATCATAGTCATTGATTTCTCGCGCATCCGACGACTCTTCGCCAGCGCGGCGTGGGAATCCTGAGCCTCCGGCAATCCCTCGCGTACTCTAACATGGAATCGCAGTGGCACTGGCGATCGTTATCCTGACACTCGCACATGTCCTTCAGGCACTTCTCGTAATAGCTCGTCACGTTGATCCTGGCGGAGCACTTGTGAAACGGCGCTCCTCTCATGTAGTTGCACAATCTCTCGTTCCTCTGGGGATCGCAGCCCTTGGCCTTGTAACGTCTCGTGTGCATGAACGTCTCCTCGTCGACCGTCCAGGACTCGGCGAATATAGTCGGCTCGTCGACCGGTATGTCCTCCCTGGTGGTCAGATCGTTTTCCGGCCGATCGTCAAAATCCCCGCACAATCCGCACATCTTGCCCTTGTAGCTGGCCGGTAGCTCGAGCTCGACCCTGCCGGGATACTTCCATCGCAGTCGCTTGCCTTCGCTCCAGATCACCTGGATCTCGTTGCGCGTGATGGAGACGTCGAGTCCGCTCGAGCGGTGGGGCAGCTCGACCGGCTGGTCGTTGAGCAGGACTCGCCCGTTGTCCTGGAGCTCGAGCTTCGCGCCGGTCTGCTGCAGCCTCAGGCTCAGACTCTTTATGATCGAGCTGGAGGCGGTCTCGTCGGTCTTCATGCGCACCTCGAACGTCGCGTCCTCGCAGTCGGCGGCCAGGTGATAGAGGCCGGTGCCGAGGAAGGAGTAGGAGCGCCGATCGAAGGTGCGGTAGCGCGAGCTGCCCGAGAGGATGCAGAGGCCCGAGTAGTCGAGGGCCGAGAGCTTCTTCTGGCGCGAGGCCATGTACAGGTCGGCGATGCTGTTCTCCTGCTCCTCGCAGCCCGGGCAGCACTGGCCGTCGGCGACCTTGAGCAGCCAGCCAGGTGGGCACTTGGTGGCCGGGCACATGAGCGGCTTGCACACGACTTTTCTCTTGGAGCAGGCGCAGCTCTCGCAGGAGCTCGTGTTCCACTTCTCCCCGTCCTTGTACATCCTGCCGTCGCTCATGCAGCTCCACGGGATCTCCTTTTTCCCCGGTGTCTTCTCCTCGCGAGCGTCCTTGTTCTTGTTTTTGCACATTGGACAGCACTCGTCGATCTGCTCCGGCAGCAGCTTCCAGCACTCGTCCGGACTGGGACATTTGAGCTTCGGGCATACCACCAAGCCACCCTGTGTTGATAAATAAAAGGATTATTATTATTATTTTATTGAAGATTACTTTTTCAGCAGACGAGATTATAAAGTTGTACGTACCTTGCACTGACAGTCGAAACAAGCGGTTTTCGGTATTTTCGTGTTGACTCGCTCACCCTCGACATCGCAAGTCTGGTGACTGCCTCCCAACAGCTGACCACAAGTAAAATCGAAAAACAAAAATAATAGCGTGACCACGAGGCCAAGGGCTAGCTGACTTCTTGGTAGCATCGCGTCGATTTAACAACTGATCGAACCGCCGTGCATAAGTCGAAAAGTCAAGTTTCATCGTAATAAACGCAACGCTTAATTTCACCGCAGCAACGCTAGTGCAGGCGTAGCGTGACGCTTGGGACGAAGCGTAATTAACGATTGTACAAAAATAAAGACAGAACGATTCGTTAAGTTCAAGAATAAATTTATTTACAATCACAATTACATACTTGATTATGAAGTTATTACTTAAGCAACGTAAAGGAAACATCAACCATGCCGTTTTCTCGGGGGAACGAAAAAAATTTTGACTTATCAAAAAATGCCCGCTGGATGAAATTTTAATTGACGCTCCTGCCAACCATTGGACGTTAAATTGATTTTACCAAGCTATTACCGCACTTTTGGCCGCGCAAAGTACTGTGCGCTTTAAATTCGACGTTAAAAATATACTAATTAAATTTCGAATGTACAAGTTATAGAGCGTGAACATCGAAGCGCAAGAGTTTGGCTAGAATCACGTTTCATGTCCACCGCGCAATTGTATTTTTTTCTTCTATATATATTGACACCAATTAATCACAGCTCAAATGAGAGTGTACGTAGGCACGATAAGATTCTTAACAGTATGTGGCTAATCGTTAAAGCGAAAGCTCCTCTTATTGGCGAGATCAGCAGTAATCACGTAGCTTTGTTTATGAAATTTCGATAAATTTGTGTTAACAACGTGTATTGTCCCTCGACATATCGATTTTGCCGAGTAATTATTATGCATTTGATCGCTTGTATCAATAAATTATGCGCTATAAGATTGTGTTCAGATAAAGTCCTTTTTTATAATATATCGTTAAAGAACAAACACTGTAGTAAATACATCGTTTTTACGGGTGAACATAATTTTTTCAAGTCGAAGTCTATTGTTTCCAAGTATTGTCACGTACACTATGTTAAGTTAATGCAAATTATCAAATCCAACATTGTTTGCGCGTTTTAAAAGTTCTTATATATTGTTACTTAACAATAATTGGCCGTATAAAAGTTCACGAAAAATAGCCGAGGTTTGACAAGTAAAAATAGTTTACATAAAAATGATGTAAATTCCCTCGGCTATTTTGTTTCGGTGTACACATTCATAAAGTAGTCAGTTTAATACTTATTCATAACAATCGCTCTTTTTGTACCGTATCTTAGTCACTATGATTAAACACGTAAGTATAAACATTAAGGCAATATTCACTGTAACTATCCTTACTTTTTGATTACAAACATTTGATTTGTATACTTTCAGTTATTTATTAAAAATTATGTTAACCCAATTATCTTGGTTAAACTGTAATAAGCTGCCATAAAATTTGAATAAAAGTGAATATGTAGCGTAGAAAGTATGATTCAAGTGAATAATAAACTAATAAAACTATTACACGTGACTAAAGTTCACAAACAGGACATCTTAGTTTTTAAATAACTTTGTGTAAAATTGACAACTGTATAAAAATGATGCTGATTCAAGAAATATCAAAACGTTTAGGTGTATATAATTATAATGTTGAGGCTATATAACATACTATAAACAATTATAAAGGAAAATAAGATCTTTGTTTAAAAATTATAATAAAATCAAATTATGCTATAATTGATATAAGTACCTTAATACAACTTAAAATAACATGTAGATCATCAGTCCAACAAAAATAATTTGCCTTTACTTACGTAATTATTAATAGTTGTTTATAAGTTAATTAAAATTTTTTTGCACATAATTGTGTCAGCCGTGATATCTAGTATCTAAGATAAACGTATTTCAAAATTTCAAACTGGACGTTTTGTTAAAACTTTAGATTTGTAGTTATCAATATTACACTTGTGTAGAATTAAGTTGTTTTCCGTTATATTCAGTAGTTCTATACTCTCATTAGAAGTAATATAAAATATATGAAACTTTCATACTTTCGTTATTTAATTGCAGTCAAAAAGTACTTTAGTACTTTTTCAATCCCTTGACTTATTAATCTAAGGCCAAGTCAACATCAGGATTATTCGAAGCTAACTTGACAAGAGTCTTTTTTACTCGCAGAATAGGTAGTCGAGCAGCAGCCTTTGTATGCCAACACTCTTTCATCATTGCACCCATACCTGCCAATGTCTAAAAGTAAAATATAAGAGTCAATAATATTACAAAGAAGAAAACATCAAATACATGAATTATGAGTAAAATAAATTAGTACCGGATCAGAATGCCAACGATTTGGTATAGGTGGCCTACGTTGATCGGCAACCACGAGCTTGCGCATTTCCTCCAATGTCGGTTCTTGATTGCCACTCACAAGCCACTCCGAATATGGAGCCGCGTAGTCTAAAGCGACACCATTACTTATGCACCGACGACAAACTTCCCAAAAGACAAGTCCCAAACTGTATACATCAGCACGACGATAGCCTTCAAGGCATTGTGGATCAATTCTGTAACAAACCAATATAAATAAAATAATAAGATATTTTATTAAAATTTTTGATATTAAAAAAATAAAGATCCAACTCACGTTTGTTCCAGAAGTTCCGGGCTCATGTACCGCTTGGATCCTTGTTTAATGTCGAATTTATCGGCCCCAAGCTTATCCTGCGTCACAGCATGAGCAAGATCAGCAATAACACAGGCACCGTTTTCCTTAACTAATATATTTTTGGACTTTAGATTGCGATGAGCCATAGCAGGTTTACCTCGGGTCCCGTGAATTTCAGTATGCAGAAACAGTAGTCCATTGGCTATACTTAAACATATCTTGAACATCTGATGGTGATTGAGTGCCTGTGGTAGCTGCCAATAGAGAAAAATGTTGTTAAACCTTGTTCAATCTCCTAAGAAAATATAAACGACCTACCTCGACAAGGTAATTGTAAAGCGAGCCAAATGGATAGTAATTGGTGACGAGCCAGAGCTGGGTACAGCTAGCTCGACTGGTCATGTCACTGCCAACGTATCCTAGTATGTTGTCGTGCCTCGAGGGCAGCAGTTGAGAGTAAACCTCGGTCTCGCGAGCCCACTGAGTCTCATCGCGCGAAGAGTATATTTTAACGGCGACGTTTTCCCCGTGCCAGACACCACGCCAGACTTCATGGCCAAAGCCGCCACCACTGGTAGCACCGCTCTTGCTCAGACACTCGACTAGAGCCACCTGTTTTGCAAGGGTGCGCTGAACGAGAAGCGGCAATCCCGAGCCAGAGCCACTCGTCAAGCTCTGACCTTCGAGGTACTCCTTGAGCGTACTGTCACCAGCTGCAGTTGCGCGTAATTCATGCGAGTAGCTAAGATTGCCTCCACCGCCGGCACTTGAGCCCCCGGAGAAGGCTAACATCGACGGCTCCATTCCTGGCTCAATAAGCTTATTGCTGCGACGAGGCGTTGCCGAACGACCTCGTCTGCCTCGGCGTCCTCTGTAGTAGAGAAACAGGCCACTTAACGCCAGGAACAGAATAGCGACTGTGCCCAGGACTACCAACGCTGCCTTTAGTGTGCTGCTCATATTTGCCTTCTCTGTGAATAAGATACAAATGTTCATCATCTGCGACTGAATTAATTTACAGCTTAACTGATAAATGACATTTACCAATGAAAGGTTCTGGCAAAAGGGGAAACGGCCCGCCATTGCACAGATCTTCATGACAGCACTCTGTATTCATTAATTTATTTAAACCGCCACTTCGTTGGCTTGCTGTAGAAGTCGTAGCATTTAGAGACTGTAAATGCTTGTTGCAATAAAGTGGAACCTGCTCCCGGTTTAGGATACAGCCTCGAAAATGACGCTTTGTATCATCGGATTCGCGAACCGTTGATTTCCAGCACTGTAACAGAAGAATTACTTTATTAGTCGATTGAGAATTGGCTTACTGATTTTAATACACGTTTAATTGTTGACTTACCTTTATGGTACTTTGACAGGTTTGCACAATTTGAGGGGAGTCACAGTCATCCCCATCGCACATGTAACACGTAAGTCTCTGCTGCATTGTGATTGTTTACTTCTGATATTTAATTAGTGATCAGTTATCGTCTCTTCTGCATTTGTCTGTAAAATTAAATAAGTTATTCATTAATTTCTGGTTGAACTTTTGGTGTTGCTTAGTATAAGTTATAAGATCCTATCCAAATTTGATATTGAGTTTTATATACGCAAATACTAGTTAGCTTAATTTTTAATAAAAGTATAGCTGCAAAGTTATACTACATCAAAAACAATTTATAATTCACATAATTTTGAATCAACAATTGTTCCAAATTTAAAGAAAACAAATCTGTTGCTATATATTGCAGTACAATACAATTACATTGTGCTATACACCACCGTACTATTCTAAATCCACTCAAAACTCTTCCACTTCATTCAATCAAATCATTCAATCTCCATCATTTGAACCCACACAACAATCTCATTGATCACCAAAACAACCCACAAATCTGTAGTAAACCAAATTCTATCAATTCACTAAACCTAAATCCCCAACCGGAGCTCATAGCGCTCCGAAATTCGAACACTCCACTTCCAAAACATAGCGCGGCAAAACAAAAGAAAAGGCACAAATTTAAAAAGTAAAAAAGAGAAGGAGAGCGCACTACGCCGCGGCGTAGGAGGAGGAGTAGGTGGTCGGTCAACTGGCGCCGCGGCGCCGCGTCGGCTTGGCGACGGATTCCCCCATACTCCTTGAAGCAAGAGAGAGAGAGAGATGGGGTTCGTTCATGCTAGGATTGCCGTGTACACTTACGCTGCTTGACTCTCGAGTCACCGACTCGCTGATTACGCGTCCGCATCATCCTATACGGGCGCAGGAGGTTGTGCTCCAGCCGGATAAACAGGCTGTGTGTAGGTTGTGCTCCGAGGGCCAAGCTGCGGGAGAGGGCCGCTTTCTTTCAACGCGCGGCTTCTCTCACTTCGCACACCGGACGGCCATGTTTATGCATCAGCTGGGGCGCGCTATACTGCGCGGTCAGTGCGGCCTCCTCCTTGTCGACCGGGTGTCGATCTAAAGTCGCGGGGGATGTCTGTCTTATCGACCGAGCGTTTTGCTACCGATACTCACCGCAGTTGGCGCAGTGCCGCTGTTGTCGCGTTTCATTGGAGAGATCGGTCAGATCGGTTGTTTGGTTCAAATCGAGCAGCAAATAATTAAAATTTGAAACTACAAACAATAAAATCAAAATAATTGAATAATGAAGACAAAATAACAAAACAAACATAACCAAGACGGGGTAAAAATAAAAGCTGTTCACGTGTACGCAAATAATTCTCACTTTTTCGTTATTTCTTGGTTTTTTTCTCGTTTTTTTTTGTTCTCTTTTTAATACGTGTTTATTTGTTTACAGATTAGAATACATCATGTGTGTTAACCATATTTTCAACAGATGCAGATCCCCACTACAGGACACTTTTGGATTATACATCGTGCCTTGGGATAATTATTACTAAACGTCGGCAAAGGGGTCGTCTCTCTCATTCTCTCCTCACCTCTCGCCTCCTCCTTCTCTCGCTCATATCCTTATACCGTACATCTCATCTCCCCCCGTCTTCAATTACGTAACCGGCCATCGATGACCAAGCTCTCACCTCTGAATGACCTTATACTCCATGACAGTGAATTTTTCATTTCCAATCCTTTTTTTTTTTTGTTGTCCGTGATGATTAGACGCGCTTATGGATCGCGAGTGTTCAGAAGCCTAATGGCCGATTCAACTGCGTGAGCCGAAATCGGAAAAAGGTTCGTCGTAAAATTGGTAAGTAACCATTGAACTTACGCTGAATTTTATTTGCGCTGTCGACGATAAGGATTGGAAAGTAACGAAAAATTTCGAAATAATACCTAATCGGCGAATAACGCGATGATCAACGAACGTAAGTCTGATACCGAACATTAGGGTTATGACACGAAAGCCGACGTGAAACTCGAAATCTCTGCCACTCCGCTGCTAATCTCACTCTCGCTCCCGAGCCTACAATGACACACTACAAATCTTATCCTTGACTACCTCGATTAATTATCGCGAGGACGAGGCAATAGGTTCATCGGATTAGACGATGTTAAAAGTCAAACGAACGAACCTCCTCGTCCCGCGAGAAAGCGATACGACATGCTACTCGATGAGATTCGCGAGATTCGGTGGGTGAGGGGGGAGGGTGGTTGTGCGCGTGCTTATGTATAATGCGCAAGTGTATTGTGTGTGACACTACCGAAATCTTTACTAAACCGTGGCTGGTCCTTTTTTCTTTTTTAAAAACGAGCGCGTAGGCCCGATAAACATTGTGCGCCACCAGCCACGTATACCGCTCGTTACAGCGCGTACACTTATTTTTTTTTATATATATATACCTTTACTTTATTTGGTTATTCACATATTACTCTCTCTCTCTCTCTCTCTCTCTCGCTTTCACACTCGCGCTCTTTCTTTCATTCTCTTTTTTGCTATATAATTGTTTAATCAATAAATGTATAACAACGACGACAGATAAAATTCGCACTTTTATATAGATGTGTACATAGCATAGAATTGAAGATTCCAGCGCTGGCTGCGCGCATGGTTAATATTAATATTGCAACTATATGTAACCGTGGCTATCACCAGCGCGGGATTGATTTATTTTTCTTTTTTCATCGTCTCAAATATTTTCTCTTTGCTTCTTTTTGTTTTTGTTTTTTTTTTTGTGGCGTGATATAATTTACAAGAGCCGATAGACTGCTTTGATTGAATTTTTTTTCTTTTCTTTTTTTTTTTAAATTTGTTCGTCTTGCTGCTGTTGGGTTTGATCGGCAAAAAACGACGCGATAACAACAATAATGACAGCCGCACCTGTACGTTTCGTTCAAATTTCTTTCTTCTTCTTTTCCTTTACTTTTTTTTGTTCACTTTCTCGTCGCCTCGATAAGGATTCGTTGTAGTTCCAATCGCTCTCTTTCTCGTCATTAGGTTTATATAATATTTTAATTCGCTTTATTTTTTTTTTATTACTTTATATAGGTTCATATATATTTCTTTTTTTTTTTGCTCATTTTTTTTTATTCATATACATATATATTTGTTTATTTATTTTTTTTTCTCATAATCTGTTGAAACAATCGTCATAGGCACCTACGTTTGCAATCTCGTATGTGGTTCGTATTCCTCTTTACATTTATCATTTTTTTCTTAATTGACTCGAAACAATAATAATTCTTGGATATACGAATGTACCACGTGTGTATACAACGAAAAAAAATTGTTTTCAGAGACAATTATTTGAAGTAACGCTAGTGTACACGTTCGTTTAACAAAATGCAAGGAAAACCGTGAACAAAGTACAAATTTTACGGACTATAAAGCGTTTCTGCTCTCGAGGATATAACGAGTAATCGACAGAATGAGTATTGTAAGACCGGTTAGTTTAACGCCAACAATTAACAGTGTCGTAAAACAGCGCAACGTTGCCGCGAGTATTTCCTTTTACATTCGAATCAGAAAAAAAGTACTAGATAGGGGAAGGGGGGGGCTTGAGCATCGAAACGTCGTACATTTATATTAGACAGAACAATTTTGTTTCTTTTCCATTTCAATTTCATTTTGTACTCGGAACTACGAGATGACAATGTGATGTAGATAACGCGACGGACTAACATACATAACAGTAGTTACTTACATACTTCAACCAAGTTATATAGATATATAAAAAATTTTCACGTATATTTCAAGAACAACGGCAACCGTAGATTTGTCAACTGAAACAATATATTGTCTATGTAAGCGTTAAGTATACAACTAGAGAATCGACCTGCCTATTAGCGAACGAACGCGTCCTCCGATCTCTAACCCTGGAATAGAGCGATCTGTATAGAGTCAACTCAGCGGAATCGTTAATCTTTCTTTCTCATTATTTCCGTAACTTAAAAGGGCATTCGAGAGCCATAATAACGCGAGAATGAACAATAAATCGGTAAGGTCACTACCGTTTTAGGGAAAAGCGTCTCGGCTCACCAGCAACGTCCTCGACGTCGTTTACGAATTAATATCCGTGGTACTCTTTTACAAGCGTGACAATATGTTCGCAGAGCAATAGATTGTAAAAATAACATAAGTGCTCGCCAAAAAATCCGAGGACAAGAGTCGGAAATCGGTCGGAACGTGTTCGTCGCGGCACGACTGTAAATTCGCAGGGGTTTGACATAACTTCCGGATAAATATATATGTAGTATCATGTGTGTATATATATGTGTGTATATATAATAGATATGCGTACATTTGCGTATGCTAATGGTAATGATAATAGCGACAGTGTAATACAATGTATAACCGGCTGCTATACGTGTGTCGTATTATGTGCCGGCCCTCGCACACACACTCGCGCTAGTGTCCTCCTCTTTATATCGCGGCTTATTCCTGCGTTATAACATACGTGAGAATAATTTTATTCGCCCTAAAGCGAACGACGCAGGCGCGCGTGTATCTGCGGGTTTGTATACGTGTAAAAGTGGCTAGCACGCGTTGAAATCAAGGTGACGGGCGATCGGTAGGGCTAACGCGCCTCTCCGCACACGTCTCTCTCTATATACGTCTCCGTATCCGATACTTTATTAATTATTTTTTGTTTATTCCTTCTTCATCTTTTTTTTTGTCGTAGGGGTTATTTTATTTACGCTTTCATTTTCTCTGACTTTTACTAATACACTCGCTCGCTCGCTCTCTCTTTCTCTCTGGCTTGGTAAATCGACTTGTTGATGAGGCGTGAAAGCGATAATTTATATAAGCGGGGAGTATTATTCGGTTGAGGTACGTGTAGGTGTTGGGGGTAGGAGTGAGGATATGCATTTACGCTTGTTAAGAAAATCGAGACATGTATATGAGATCGGTATCGCGATTTTTTATTTGGATGCTACGGCGAATGAGAGATAAAATTGATAAGGATAATTGAGACGTTGTTTTTTCGGCGATTGTTTGTATCGATTTCTCGATAAGAGAGTTCAAAAGTATTACAATCGGCGTAGCGGGTTTTTAGAAATTTTCTTTTTAGAGATTTCTTACATGTTTAAATTTTCTTAAGAAGGTGATAGAAGAGTGTGCAATTTGAAAGCGATTTTAATCTCGAGAGAACAGTGATAACTATAATGCTTATAGACATATGCATAGTATCGAGAACAGTTAATGCAAAGAAGCGCCAGAGAAACAGCATTCACAGCTTATACAGGTTTAATCTTTTATTAATATCGTTAGGCTATAATAGCGATTTTTTTTCGAGAAAATTGTATTTGAAATTAGAAAATTTTTTGAAAACCTTTCTTTACCGTTGAATTGATTGAAAACAAAAAGAGAGAAAAGAGAAGAACAACTGCTTTATTGGTGTTAGATCTTACTCTCCCTTGGATATTAAATTTGTCTCTGTATCTTATTGTATGTTCTCTATAATTTACTACGTTTTGTACTTATAAAACAGTGTATAATCGTTTTCCCTTTAATATTTCCGGTCGATAATTAAAAATTATAAAAGCAAAACAACAGATTTTTCAATTTTCACAGCGACGAGTGTCGCGTCGTTAAAATCCATAGACGTATATTATCATTTGTTCGCGTTCATATACAAATACGTTATAACACCGTGCAAAAATTCAACAACGTTCGGGGCCTCGATTAAAACGAATACATCTCTCGATCGATTATTTATCAATTTTCTAATTTCAACTATGTTTTTTCCTGTCCACTTTTTGTACAACAGCATCGTAAACGCTCGTATAATATCGTTTTTTTTTATTCCCTTTAAAACTTCGGTAGGCTCCAAAATTATTTATATACCACGCTATAATATCTCGATTACCATATATATCGATCAGGTATGTATGTATATATTAAGGTTGTATGTGTATTATGATTGGGAGGGAAGGGGAGCCTGGAGAACGGGTGGGGATTCGGGGATATGTGACATATCAGGATAAAACGTACCGTGCGACTGACAACCGGCTCTATACACATGTACCAACAGGCTAATCCGAAAATAAAAATACCTCATCCTCTCTATATAACGCTTGTGCACCCGCCACACAGCCTCGGCCGACTTGAACGCAATATAAACGAACGGGAGGGGAAAAACGAGAGCGTCGCTCCCCCGTCCCCTCCCACTAGGCTTGGGGCCGTGCGAATCTAACTGTCTCTCGTCCTTCGATCCTCGGCTATCTCGCTCGTCCTCCTCCCCCCCTTTTCCCCGCGTCTTGCGCGTTCCTGTTATTATCGTTGCTATCTCGCCTCGCATACGTTATACCTAAGAATCTCTTCACCACTATGGGCCCAGCCACGAGGTTCATCAATAAAACAATCCTGATATACAATGCTGGATGTGTTCGATGTATAATAATGTATATATATGTGTTTTTGTTTGCGGACGAGTATGAGTGCGCGGCCTATATTATATACGTGATATTCTCATGTGTGTGAATATGTGCGTGATTAGCATGAGCTGCTCTGTGTACTCGGTATGATATGGCAATGGTAACATGTTTCTCCGGTCTCCAAAATTTATCGACAGCCCATTTATTAAACAGCCCGTCTCTCGTTAACTTCCACAACGTCTTTCTCTTACTTATTTCTCCTTTTTCCCCTCGGCCACGGGTTTAGTTCTACAACAACAAGACATTTCAAAATTGCGCCAGCAAATAAAGCGCGCCTCAGTTTTGTTCAGTATTTTTTTTTTGCCTTTTTTTAAATTTTTCTTTTTCTTCTCAATGCCGAACGATAATTCGACTTTTACACGCATAAATCATGTCTCTTAAATGACCCGCGTAATTGTGCGCGTAAAGCTACAGATATACCATTGGCTTTACTCTTCTTTGTTCCTTATCAATATTTTTTTTTAATTTTTTTCAAATTGCTTTCAACGTTGTCATACGCGAACATCGCTTGTTACACGGTCCCCCGGCAAAAAAGTGGAATTAATTTGTGTTATCTGTTTGTTTTCTGTTTGCCCTATAATGAAAATGAGCCACATTCTGCTCGCCGATTATTAACGAAGAAAGGAACATCATATGTGTATACCTATATAATATTTATGTATATTTTTATGTATAATTTGTATAATCCCCTCCCTCGTCGTACGCAGGCTTCTTAATTATAAAATTCTCAGACGCACCAGCCCAAGTACCGGCTAAATTTCTCCAAAGTCACGATTGGCCTAAGAGTTCACAAAGAATTCAAGATTATTGCTATTTTTATAGATATTTATATTTATAATATGTCCCGGCAAAAAATCAGCGTCCATTGCACATAGAAGCGACACGTTCTTTCTCTTACTCCTCCTCTTAAGATACGCCTTAATATCTCTTATCCCCTCCCCCCAACATACGCGTGCCCTTGCGCATAACTTGGCGAAGGCCGGTTTACATCAAATACGGGCTTTCTTGTGAAAATTATTTCGGCTTCTCGTAGCTGCAGCACATCATGCTGGCTTCTAATCGAGCTTTATCACCATCGAAATAAGTGTCAGCTTATATTAAAAACAATGATAAAAAGCACTTGAACAGAAATTATGATGGCATTGTGCATGTATATCGTTGATGCGTACGTAACGATTATTACAACTAATTTCCGTAAGAAACTTTATCGAACAGACGCGGCAATGAATTTATATAAGTGTAAGCGAAAAAGTAATTACACCAGCTACGAGAGTCTACGTCCGAAATGAACTTTCACAGGGTACAAGTAAAACAAAAAGATACAGCTCGCTTAAGCGCCAAACAATACGATAACGCAATAAATATAATTAACGACGAAAATGAGTATCATGGAAAATCTCTAGAGCGTCCCTGGGTCCCCAGGGCCTAAACGTATAAACTATAACAATGAATTAACACGAGTACAGTGATCGACTGGATTTTTTTAAATACCGCAGAGTCATGGTGTGTTTATAAGAAATCTACGCTTTTTTCCCCCCAATAAGAGAGCGCCACCTGATCGAATTTTTATTTTTCTTCGGCGTCGGTGAGACGTACACGCACACATACACACTATATGAGCGTGTAAACAAGGTGTACACGCGTTACCGGCTACCTCTCGAGGACGGTGCAAAATGTTTTCTTGCTTCTTTCTTTCTCTATAATGTCGACAGCGGGGATAAGTTGGCTACATCCTCACCGTGTCAGTCGGAGTCACGCACGTGTCTCTCATCATCCTTTGTGTATTCCCTATATATGTATACGTGTAGGTGTGTGTACGTTTGGTATATGATGTTTTTTTTTTATCTTTAAAATGTGCATTTCCCAGCTCGAAAATTAACGGCAACTCAAGCTTCCCTGCCAATTGAACGCGACGCGAGAGCCACGTGAACTGTTGGAAAATCATAAACGAAAAAAGAAAATCCCAGATTCTCAATAGACGCGTTTACATCTCGCCGAATATGCCGGCAAAGGTTTTGCGGAGATTCTTCATGGTGTCCTCGCTGTCCTCGCCGGTCGCTTGCGACTGGCTACCCTGGCGCTGGAACGGTAGCCGGCTGGTCGGCGGCACTGGGGGCGGCTCCTCCTGGCGTCTGCTCACCGACGGCGCGCCGCTGCTCACCGAGCTCGATTGCGAGGCTGCCAAACAAAAAAAGCACAATAAAATCATCAATGCGTCTGTTAAATCGTCCCCCATCACTCATATCCAATGTTTCCCCATGGAAATTCACCTTGAGAGTCGCGACGCTGGAGCGGGGGATGATGATCGGGGAGGGGCGGGGGCGGTCCAGCCGGTGGTCCGCTGCTGGTGCCGGAGACGTCGGCGGCCGAGCTCATCGAGCCGACGCCGCTGGTCATGGAGCTGATGCTGCCGTGAGAGCCGGCCGTTACCGGGGCCGACGACTGGGCCGGCCCGCCGCCCGAGGACAGGCTGCGCTCCTCCGTTGGGCTCGTCAGCTGCGACGTGCTCGACATCGAGCCGCGCGAGCTTGTCTTTGTCAGCGTCGCCGGTGGTCGGCAGTAGGCCTGAGGGTAGCATAATGCTTTCTGTTTTGCCTTCGTTTACACATAACGCCCTTGTTTCTTTTTTCATATGCTCGTGTGTGTAATTTTCAATTTAAACATTCGTTTATTTATGATTTTACCAATAAATGCAAATAATTTGCAATCGCTCTCGTCCCTTTTGTTCTTTGCGAATTTAATCCGATACGAACGATGCGCGCTAATTACCGATTTCATCAGCCGTTGCACAAGCCCATTTATCAAAAGCTTACCGTCGACATCTCGATTTTAAATTTTAAAATACAATGCATTATTCCTTGCGACATCTATATGTCCCACAAACGCGCAATAAATAAAATGAGAAGAAGCCTAAAACACACACCTGCATTTTAGCAACGACAAGCTCGGATATGTGGCGTCTATCCTCCTCCTGCGTGTCTCCCATGAGCGAGAGCGCGCTGTCGTTAACCTCGATAATGTACTCCTTGTTATCTTTCCCAACGAGCAGCTCGATGGCGCAGATATCGAGTCCGCCGAACAGCAGTGCAACCTGGTCGACCCAAGTGCGATGGCGCTCGGTCACGGCCACCTGCTCGAGCATTGCCGAGCCGGTGTTTGATTTCCAATTGCCGCTGATGCTTTTACGCCTGTTGTCAAAATCATCGCAATCGTTAACGCCTTTATTACTTTTTTTTCTTTAATCAGTCATAGAGTTAAAATTCGCTCACATGAAAGCCTTGTAATTGTTGCCGATCTTCTGGACGTGCACGTCGAACTTGGTCTCGACGTAAGTCTCGGCTGTTATGTAAGAGTTGGTGAGCGCGGCGAGCGACGCGAGGTCCTGGAATTCCTGGGCGTTCTCGGCCTTAGCCTTGCCGACGCCGCCGTGTGCGTGGCCGAGCTTCACCACCGCCGGATAACGCGCTGCGTTTATCTGCGAATAAGTACGAAAGAGGCGAGAGTCAATAAGTTTGTTTGAATCGTTTTGTTACAAAAAAAAAAAAAGTGAGAAACAATTGTTTTGTAAAGTTATAAACTCCGGTATAGAGAGAGAGGCACGCGCACGCAGACAGTAAGTCATATTGTGTGCCTGCGTGGAAAAGACAAGGTTTTTCCAGTTAAAGCGAGAGACAAAAGGCTTTATGCTGTAGGACACTTTGTAACGACTTTTCTCACGGACGATTGTCCCCCGGCTGCCTCCTTTGGCTTCTTTCCCTCGAAGCTCTATAGAAAGCCGAGAGCGTCGACTGTTATTTCGTTGGCGCCCCGGATATACAACCAAGTTGTTAGGGAGTTTTTAACGGGAGAGGGGGGGGCTTTGATTTTAAGTATCGCTGCGTTTTGTTGGTCTTAGGGTGTGTAGGGGGCGGGGGGGATTGGCGTTGTTCGTTAATTGCACTGCTTTACTCGATGTTTTTAATTGGATTTTCTTGAGGGACAAGGAGTAGGGGCGTACAAGAGCGAGAGAGGAAATATGCCATTGGGAAAATTTAATAGTTTGTTTTAACGTCTAATTGGATTTCTTTTAATTGAAAGAAAACGATCGTCGGGTTATTAAACGAGCGTTTGATTCTTTACTTTTTCTTTTCGTTTTGTTCTATCGACTGTTTGTCGGGACTCTCGCGAGAGCGAAAGAGCTTTATTCGGGTTGATACTGTCGAACTTTTCGCCTAACGACGATTCTATCGGAGCTCGGGTGTATAAAGACGCGCGGCTGAGTTTAATTAAAAGCGAGCCTGTATGGCGAGGCTGCTTTAAAGTGCTTCGTCAAACATCAATTTCGCCTCGAGTCGCCAAATACCGTCGTCGTCGGCGTGTGGACGTACACCAGTTGGCAAGTGCCACGCTAGCCAAGGCGAACGTGGCTGTGTGCGCGCGCGAGGTGGTAATTGTCGCGGAAAGTGGATGTAGGCGCTGTCTGAGGAAAACACGCGGTTTCACGCGTATCCAGCTCTTGTGTGCAATGCGAAAAATTTGGAAAAAAAAGGCGTACGGGTAAACACGCTTGGAACATAATGTATTATTGTTGCCAGGTGCGAATAAACGCGAGCGTTTTCAGAGCATTTTCAAATGAAAAATAGGAGAGGCAAGGACAGGCTATTAGGCGCGCAGAAATACTTTTCGTGCGCTCCAAACACGCTTGTCCCGTTTCAATGACCGTGGGTGTGCGCTGGTATGCGCCGCGGGTGAACTACCTTTTAGCCGCTGCGACGAAAAAAAAAAGGAGGGGAATAAACGAAGGAAGGAAATAACTTTCACTTTTACGTACCGTCAAATCAGATAAATCGTTGAAACACAAAAAAGAGAGGCACAAAGCAAGCGTAACTGGATCACCGGTTTTTCCATGGGACAACAGAGGAAGTGCCGACTCTCAAAACTCTCTCCGATCGAACGTGTTAATCTCGCGACTACCTAAAATTCCTCGGTACAGCTTCATCGTCCAAAGAGGCCTTATTCCCTCCGCGGCATAAAAGCCGATCTCCAAGCTCTCCGCTAATCAATTTCGTCATCCGATCCGGTCATTATCCCCTTCCCCCTCATTCGCCTCTAATGACATCGATAAATCGAGGAACGTGGGTATATAGAGGGGCTGAACCGCGCCTTCTCAGGGAGAAAACAAAAGAGCGTTACGAGTATACGTATAGGTGTATCTCGCGATAATGAGCCAGAGAGAGAGAGGACAATGGATGCCGGCGCGAGATCGAAGATCGCTAGGAAGCGCCTCGCTCTTTCTAGATACCAGCGCGCTAGTGTATACGAGAGAGAGAGAGAGAGAGAGAGAGAGAGAGAGAGAGAGAGAGAGAGAGAGAGAGAGAGAGAGAAAGTACGTTGTAGTAGTGGCGGGGGTAGGAACTGCCGGAGAGAGAAAGAGAGACTCGCGAGAGGGAGAGAGAGAGAGAGAAAACAGTCTTGCTCGCGCCTTCTACGCGGATGCACGCGCTCTGAGAGATCGGTTGCTCACTCGCGCATTTTCAACTCCGACGATATCTCGAGACTTTGATACTCGTGTGGCCTGCTCTTGATTAAACTGTGCGCGACGTGGTCTCATAATTTCTGTTTTAACTGACTACTGGACTGCTTATTCAACGGTGGAGCGTTGTTTTCTCGACTGAGGTTTATGCTCGATTACAATGGTAAGCATGTACATAACATTTCTTTTTCTTTTTTCATTCGCACAGTAATAACATTGTAATATCCTATCTTCGTTGTATCATTACAACGCGCTAAAGGGAATCGCCGCCGATCGCTATGTGGGTACGAGCGTGTCAATTGAAACGAGGCATTTCTCTCTCAATCAGCGCCTGTACACACATACGCATACGCACTCGGCTTATTTTGCATGCAGACACGCACACAGCCTCTCTCTCCCTCTCTCTCTCTTTGACCGATAAACGAATTACAGCCGATAAACTTTCCTCTAATTAGCCTTTAATTATCGCGGACATGATTTATTTATGTCGCTTTCCCATATAAACCCCCTCTCCTCGCTTTAGCCTCCCTCCTCCTTATATAAATTACACTATTCCCTCCTCGCGTGTCTTACGATTGCACGCACACTTACAACAAGCTCGTTTATACACTTGTTGCTGTTTCTCAATAGACAATTTTTTTTCTCTCTTTTTGCTATATAATATTTCTTTTCTCGCTGTTGTTGTTGTTCGTATACATATACACGCGCTCGCCGAGAGAGAGAGAGATCGCCCGAGCGTTTTGGTTATTTATAATGTATGAATAATAAATCGGTTAGACGCGCATAAATATTCAGATAACGGCGGCAGCCGCGCGCAATTCTCTGTTATCGAGAACGGCGGCCGAGCTGCGGAGTGCGGAGGGAAAGTCAATGTTTAATGCCAAACGCTTATAGGAGCTGAATAAGGCGGAGGGGGAGGCGACGAATACATTTAAATACCGGCAATTGGCTTAGATCCACAGCGCGTGGGAATAAACGGCTTAACGGAATCCGAATCTTTGTCGGATTTTAAAACGGAGTATGTTACAAGGAGTGGGTACCAGAGCGGAGCAGTATGTCGAGCCGTTTACGATCGGTTGTTGAACCTCCGGTGTTTCAGCTGATTATTACGCCTGCTTGTAGTTTGTATTCACGAGACTATTCCTCTCTATTCGCGTATGGTAAACACAACTGGCCCAACTCGAATATTCTATGTTTTTTTTTGTTTTGTTTTCGAGTCTCGCTAGGGAGATACATTATAAGTAAACGACTCGTTTCCTCGTTTCTGTATTCCTCCCTCCTTCCAAAGCCCATACATTTTCATTTACCTACATATTACAAACGCCATTTCGACAACGCGCGTCTTGGAAAAAAGAAACAACGAATCCCCATTGATTTCGTAAAGGAAACATTCCTGAGTCGGCTGGGATCGGATAATCGATCGGTCGCAGAATTCGATCGTCCGGTGTCGTAAAAGCCTGTAATCGTATTGTACAACCGAGAGCTGTTGATCAGCTGGAGAGAGAGAGAAGAAAAAAAAAGGAACGGCAGGCGCCGATAAATCTGCATAAATCCCGGCGCGTAAACAGCCCGAGGTAGAGTTGTTAATCGATTGAGAACCCGCGCATGCGCCGCTTATATACGCTCGTGATCGATCGGCCGGTCTCCCTCTCTCTCTCACTCGTGAGCGCGTGACAAATAATCCCGCCTGAGAATTCCAGCGCTAATGTCATCGACATCGCGATCAAAGTAGGGGTAAGACCTCGGAAGTCCGGGAGAGGACGTGTTTAGTGCGGCTTTATTCCATAAGCACATCCTTGACTATTTTATTTCCAAGTCCATAGGCAAACTTATTCGCGACTGCGATAAGTTTGGAAAGGGCAGCGCATATGCACTCGAGAGAGAGGCGTTGATCGATTGTCCAGCCGTCCGTCATCGTAATCGCTTGAGATTGTTGAGCGCCCGAGCTCTTTGTACATGCGATGCTTTGTTTAAGTCACTGGCTACACGGGCCCGGTCAACGGAGATTTCGCGCTTTTATAAGCGAACGTAGACTGATGGGGGCTTGAGCGCGAAATTTATGGGTCTGTTTAAGAGAAAAAAAAATCGATGACTTTTTGTTCCTCGCCGTTTGACGATTGTAAAAGTAAGTCACGGAACGGGGATATTGCGCGCGTGAAAAATATGTTTGTTTGCCATTGCTGTCGCGGACCGATGGATTTACGTCGAGTTTAGACGAAAATAATGTCATACCGAATGGTGTTTCGATGGAATTAATCGGCTGTCTTTCAGCCGAGGCTTTTGCTATACCTTATTAACCCAATAATCCATGCGATTCGCGTCAATTTTACGAGACCTTTATACACGCCTTCACAGTCGTAAATCATTTCGACTGGCAATGGCTGTAAACAGCAATTTTCAGCGTTGAGTTTGATTAAAAAGATTCGAGTAAAACAAAAACGCGAATCGTTTCAATTAACTGATAATGCTCCGTTGAACTCGAAACCTATTCTTCATCGAGAAAAACAGCGACCACGCGTACGTTTATTTCTCTCAAATATTTGCGACTAATTAAAATGCTAAATACGTTTGTCCTTTAACCGGGATGATAAATCGGCGTTACGCTCGCGATGGATCCTTGGAATTTTAAAGCGATAACGAAATGAAAATTAGCCGCGTTATTAATAAAACATTTTCGCAGCGATCGTTTATTAAGATATAAAGCATAATTCGAGTTGCTCATTATCAAGGATCAAACGGAAACATCGGAGATATGGAAAACCTAATTTGCCGTGATTTATTTAAAACAAAAAAAAAGAAGCTCGACGATTGACAGCTGACGTATCATAATAACCAAAAGAAAACGGACTTACGCGCGGCTGTGAAATCTTATCTGGTCTCCGAAGCCTTGTTATCCTAATTGACCTAAGCATTCGAAAATATTTTTAGCCCCGGCCCTCTGAAGTGCCTCCGCCAGCGTGTAGTCGTTAATTAAACACGTGTTTCTCCAGAAAGCGCGCTACCGAGCTAATTTAACTTTCTCAAAAGGCGAGTTTTAAAATGAACAGAGTCAGAATTAATAATAATTGCGGCGTTTGACAAATCGTCCCGGAATTATACTTTCCTCGTTTCACTTAATCTCCCCGCAATATAGACACTATATTTTCTATAGACGCTATATTTTCTCGGTAGCCATTGTATCGCTAATATCAACCGCACGTCGAGCAAGATCGGTTTCCATTAATTACCTTCGTCGAAGAATGAAAAAAAAAGATCCCCCCGCAGCTAATAAACAACCTCCCTCGAACAAAAAAATCTCAAATTCTCAACTTTTTCACGTCACCGTCTCTCTCACTCTCGCGTCCCTGAAATTAATCCAGGCTCGCAGGCACACTTGTGAAATTCAACGCAGACGCGTGTACACATACGCGAGCCACCTATATTTACCGGTCTTTAAAAAAATCCCCGGCGCATAACAACCGGCGCATACCTTATGCCAAAGTCGCCGGAAGCTACGCGCTCGAAACTCCCATATAGGAGCCGTCGTATCTCTCGCTTGAAATCGCTCTCTCTCTCTTTCTCTCTTTCGCGCAACGTCAGCAGAGCGGGCAGCAGCATTTCTCTTATTGACATTTCAAACGAGAAGGTGGGTGGGTTTTAGGGGGGGGGTTTACGTCTATAAAGCCATTGTTTCATCTCGGCGCATCACAGCAGAGTCTATAACATCCGTAGTCGGGCTATACCTCCTCGCGGGCGTTATATCCTTTCGCGATCTCTCCCCCCCCCCCCCCGGACGTCCAAAGCAGAAGGAAGATGAACGGGTATATACCTCGAGCGCTAATAAATCTCCGGGATGGGGCTACTCCAAGCCGGGAATAAGACAGTTTTCCCAACTGCTGCGTTGACTCATCATCCGGATGCATCTGTCCCGAGGTGTATTTTCATTAACTCCTCGGAGAGAAAACACACGCACACCTGCGTGCGCGAGAGAACGAGCGTGTCGCCCACGCGCTTGCGGACTAGTCGATCGCGTGAAAATTTCGCAGCGCCCTGGTACAGCTTCAAACGCGGCTCGATAAGACAGCGAACACAGAGAGAGAGAAAGAAAGAGAAGGAGAGTAAAAGGGGGAGGGGGAGTCGGACAGACAGACTGACACACAGGCGGGCGCGCTTGGAGGCTAATCTAAGTGTCCGATCGGCCGGGGAAAATTATAGTGGCGCCAGGGAGCCGAGCGGCTATGGTAATGCGCCCACGCCGCTCAGAAATCCGAGAGCTCGAGGCGCGAGCGAGAGTATATAACGCTGCTGCTGCTGGAGAGCGAGTTATTGATTTCAAGTCTAGCCTTCCATCTCTATATCGCGGCGGGCTTGTAGCGGCGAATTAATCGGCGAGCGTACATGTGCGCCGATGCTTAATTGAGGGAATATCGAGAGAGAGAGAGAGAGACGGAGATGCCCGAGCGCGCGGAACGATTGGTAATTTCGAGCTTGAAGCGCGAATAAGTGGCCGGCCGGATATTAGCGGCTGTATACGGCTTCGGGGGGGGATATAGGAGGATTTTCGAGAGGATTTGATTAATGAATTATGCGGTTAGCGCTTGATGCGCATACGCCTCTGCGGAGTTTTGAATGATACGCTCGAGATTCGATCCTGCGGTTTTATCTCTTTCCTCGCGAAGATGATTTCTCGCTGTGGCGTCGATTAAGCACGAAAAATCAGCGGGGTTCGTTATCTATTCGCTCGAATCAACAGGTACATAATCGGTATTATGCCTCTCGACAGGCGTACTGCGTTAAAAGTCGATCAACGAGCGCTACCGTTTTACATCTGTCTAAGATCAGTTGGTTCACACTTTCGTCTCCATAACACGAGATACAAACGCACCACGTGTAAGCCTCGTCGGTCGTCCATCAACCGCAGCCATACACCCATTCCTACTCGTATACCCAACAGCTTCCTATACGTTACATCATTCCCTCTCGATCGAAAGCCCTCGATTTCCCGTCTTATACACTCAAGCCCATCGGCATCTTTAATAAACGCGCGCAACAATATCGGCAAAGAGTACTGCCATAAGCTTGCGAGGCGGGGCGTCTACGCACAACGGGCCTCGGGGCCTCGACCTCCCGCTGCGCGGTCCCACACGCGGCCGTAATTCACGCGCGAAAGAGGAGAAGGAGTGAGGGCCCCGCGCGCAAAACCTCCATAGCCTCTGACTCATCCTCATTCAGTCCTGAAACGCCTCCTCGACTCTCTCTCTCTCTCTCGCGCAAGCACACACAACGGCCCGATTCACCACGCGAACGTCACGCGGAAAGATCGGCTCGGCGTTCTCTGCCGTCTATATACACTTGAGAACTTTGAATTTCGCGAGCGCATTGCTATGGTAAGTGGAAGGAGAGAGTTATGCGCTTTAGGAGAGAGAGAGAGAGGGCATTGCCAAGAAAGCTCTCCGGCTATATAACTCCGCTTCGGTTTTTACGCGCTTGGACGCGCGCTTATTGACGCCGCGGTGTTATTTCGGAGGTTCGCGGAAAAGTTTGGGCTCTCTCTCTCTCTCTCTCTCTCTCTCTCTCTCTCTCTCTCTGCTTAGAGGCAGTGAGAGAGACTGCAAATGCGTCGGGCCTGTGTTTATACTTTGGCTTGCACGGCTTTTTCCACTGATTTCTTCACGGGGATAGATTATTGCAAGAGTGATACTTTGATATTTGGATAGTTGCTTATTTTTCTTTTTCATTCGATAAGAAAAATAAAAGAAACTCGATCAAAGAGACACGTTCTTCTATGGATTTAAAATAGTTTTGCGATACACGCGCATGCTTGACAATGATTCATCATCGGCGCATATCGGGCAGCATCATCGTCATTCATCTTTTTAGCGGCGATAAAAGTGCGCGCTTACGATTTAAGAGAATTCATAAATAAACCCCGCTCTCGGGGGGCCTCGCGCTCACCGAGTCAGGATTCTATTATTAAACTCGAACGAAATGTAAAGTAGATCTAGTGTTCTAACCGTATATACTAGTGTATAAGGAGAGTATAGCCGCGGTAGAGGGGGGGGGGCTTTAAGCTACTTAAATTCTTCGAAACGTAACTCTCCGTCTGTATCAAGTGAATAATTAGTTTCTCGAGACGAAGCGACTTTGACTCGAATGAGTACAACTATCTCTCTCTTGCTCTCTGCCGCCGAGATTAAACGTTTTGAAACGAGCGCGAGACATATGCCGCCGTATATACACGGCCGAATTATAACACGTGCAGCCTACTTTGGAAAATTCGTTTGATAGAATAATCTTAGGAAAAACGGCTTTGAGAGTTGAATAACGTCGTTGGGGAAAAAAAAATCGTTATACAAGCACGGTAGCGCGAGAAAGTCTTGGGACACCTCGGCGCTCTGTGGAATAAGTGAAAGCGCAGAGGAGAGCCGCCGACGGCGATTTTCAAGCGAAGGACATCGAGCGCCTAACGTCACTCGTCGCGTTTCGTATTTTCGCGCTAAAAAAACCGACGCGCAGGTGCGTTTGGTCGATTTTCTTTCCTTTCTTTTTTGGTTTCGTCGAAACGGCCAATCCAAATAATCGTCGCTCGGGAAAAGAAGCTCTCGAATGATTATTCGGTACTTACTCCCTTCCACCGGCGTCGTTGCACTTTTCCGCGAAGCATTTAAAAATAATTCGAGCTCCCGCAATTATGCATCTCCCTCCTCGATTTTCCCTCGACTTCCCGATCAATATTTACCCAAAGCAACCCACGTGGCTCTTACTCTCTATCTCTCTTTTTAAAAAAAAAGAGCATCCCGCGCGTCACGGAATCGCCCGCGAATTTAAAAAAAAAAAGAGAGAGAAAAAGAAAAGTAACCGATCTCTTTCTCAGCCACCGCCTACGTGACGCTTAAGGAAAAGAATGGGGGGTTCCTATACTCTCGTTTTCGTATTATAAGCGCCGCGTTTTGTTTACGCGGCGGCGGCCTCGTTCGCGTCGCTTCTATTTTCGAGGCTCGCGCGCGCGCGCATCGACGACGAGGCGCGAATGGTTAAATAAGCGCTGATTTCATCGCCTCTCCTCCTCCTTTTTTGTAGAATGTCTCTCTCGTTTTTCCAGGGAACCCGGCCTTGCAACACCTTGCAGTACAGCCTCATGTGTCTCTTTTAGGACTAATGAGTTGCCTTTTCAAATTTGGCGAATTCTCGATGCCGCTTGTTTGCTCATTTTGGGGGGGGGGAGAGGGAGGGAAGTTCGGTCGGTGGTGTTTGTTTTAAGACTGCGTTACGCAAAGGTGCATCGGGAATCGCAGCTGTTAATGCTCGCCGCGTTATTTATGGGTTTTTCGATGCGACGGGTTTATTATAATGTATTCATTATTCGATAATAAAATAGTACATTTCGATACAAGTGCGTGAAAAATGATTCACGACGAGTGTGAGGTTTGTCGCCCGAGCGAAGCGAGGGTGACAACTCACACGAGTT